>UELX01005608.1:0-13158 GCA_900480035.1 Eupelmus urozonus | reverse complement strand
TTTTTTAGTTACTGATCCTTTTACGAATGTTAGTTAAGTACGAAGTATTAGTAAATACGTGCAATGGACCACTAAAGTTCGAGAGTGAAAGAATTTTAGGATTGGAATTTTACAATTTTAATTGAAAATTCTAATGATTAAGTATTATTTTTCTCCAGAATTTCGTAATAAATTTTGTATTATATTAATTCATGATCGCATTATTATTTTATCAGTAAATTTATCAGACTATAAGATCTTTATAATACTTTAAAATATTTAAAAAATGTCATATCCTCATGTGAAAGTTTTTTCTAAAAAAGTTGTACTTTATGGCATACCTTTTAGCCTAATATATACCGTGCCCTATAAGTGCTATTTATGCCAATTGAATCGTAAAATACTTTAGTTAACTATTGTCATTTTAGATAACTTTAGTGTTTACTGTAAAACTAATTAATAAAAATTTATATACTAAAAAATTTTTATTTCGATTATATATCATTTTAAAGCCGGCGTTAGTTTCTTATCTCTTGAAACATTCATGCATTTTCAAAACTGACAGTGACATTTAAAGTTGCGTGATAATACTTCCTTCTTTATTCCATTTCATTTCAGATAATGTACTGTTTGCTTTAAATTTTCAATTTTTTATAAATATTATTAAATTAATACGAGCACGCATCCTCAGACACGCATGTCATTAATAAACATAACGTGAGCGTTATAAAGACCTATAAATTGCAAGACAAATTAAAATTTCCATTTAAAGGTAAACTAATTAATTCTTAAATCTTCTCAATCTCTAGATTCCACACCCGACTAGCCCATATTCTCTATCTACCCTATGTAAAAACTCTTATAGTTACTGTTTCCCTTGCCCAACTAAACGAAATCTGATGCGCCAGATAAAAATTTTCTCTTATACCTTAAAAATTACAAAAAATCCCATCCTCATTAACGGAGCGCGCAAACTTACAGTTCATTAGGTCAGCTGGAGGGTCGCATATCGTTCCATAAACGGAAGCGAATTATCTATATGAGCGCAAATATCGAGCAAGAATTGCTGACGAGCATTGGGGACTTTCCCATAATTCCATATCCCGGCGGTGGCGGCCTTTTTGCGAGCTCATGCGCGCTCCGCTGCGCGCTGAAAAGTTACGAACGCGCGCCAAATATGGGATTGCCGAACCGCCGGAGAGCGCCAAGCTGCTTACGGATATAGCTAAATACTGGTGATTTTCTTGGGCTTTCCGATATGAGATCTTTGCCGACGGCGGACCGATTTTTTAAAATCGATTTTTCGGAGATAACTCATTTATGTATTTCTATAGCATCATGTTACAGAATGCTTCGTACTGTTTTAAAGATATATATTTAAATTACAATAATAATCGATGCGATTAGATTGTTTAAAAAAATTTTGTTAGAAAAAGCCTATTGGTTAAATAGCTATGTTTCAGATGAGATGACTTGCTGTGTAGCTACTATATATCCTTTATACATATATACACTTCCCTAATTCAATGGATGAATGATACCGCAGGCCCAAAGTAGAAACAGTCATTCACCAGTATTCGCTAGGACCACAACTGATCGCAGCTCCTCTAAATATTTAAGTATGCATTCATCTGGATTTGATACCGATTTTTCGAATTTTGCCACCCTATCTTATGCATTGCTTTGGCAAGTTGCGCACGAAGCCAATAACTAATATAGTATCGTTATTTCTCACCAGATGGCGCCAAAGTCTAGAGTCAAATTCGAAGAGACAAGACCCCAAGTAACGTTTTACACTCATACCGGTCTTATACTTACTTACGCGCTTATTCCACTTTTTATTTTTTGAGTCTTTTGATTTTAGAAAATTCTTTTTCGATGGATCAATGTATTTTTTCTTGGCATTCTGTTTTTAAACTTTTTACAAAAGTTTGGGTAATGATTCATACTTTTCTTTTAGATTAGAGATATATCAAAATGATATGAAAGATAAATGTAGAGAAATTTAAGTTTAATTTAATTGGTTTGTAAAAGATTCCTTGTTAAAACTTGTGAATATAGTTTGAAAGTCAAATCTAAGTGCGCAAAATGCGATTTCATGCACGTCGTATCGAAATGTACTATAACATACCTACATTCTGAATTCAGCTTTTTGATAGCAAATAAATGAAAAATCAGAAATCAATGAAAATTTATCAAATTTAGAGTTTCACTAACCAACATCAACATTTATCTGCGTATAATAATAATTATTGTCTATATCATTCTAATGAGAAAATCTTAAGCCAAGAATCGATTTCGCACGCTTCTATCGAACTATATTTTTTTGATACAGTGACTGTAAATTGCATTTAAGAATTTTCAAAAACCGAAAAGTGCTATCTACTTTACACACAGTTTATGGAAAAATATTGATTTTAAAATATTTTGTAATTTTCATTAATGAATTACAGAGCCATTTATTGATTCAAAGGAAACCAAAGTAAATAAAAATAAAAATCTTATTTTAGAATATCAGGAATATCAAAAAGTTAAAATAAAATAAATAAAAAATAAATTTTTACAAAATTAATTAATTTTTTAAATTATTCTATAAGGATCATTTGATTATTATAAGGTTAATAATTTATTATTAATATAATTACTGTACCATTAGGTATTATAATTAAATGGATATTTATAACCATTTGAACGCAGTAAAACTTTATCACACCTGGCCTTCACTTTTTTTAAAAGAAACTATATAATATAAACTAGCATAAATGTTAACATAATATATATATATTTATACGGCGGGTTACAAAATTGAATACTTACGTCCGGCAGGGGTCCAGGTATTCTCATGTCATAGTCATTCTGTTGCACTTGCACTTGACAGTTGACAGCACTCTATCGTCACAACGCGAGTCACAAGCGCAACTTTGCAAATAAGCTATGAAGTATGAAGAAGGCTGAGGTGCAGAGATGGATCACGGGTTACACCATTATTACCGAAAGACAATAATGAATTAAGAAAATGACCGTACAGAATTACAACTGGGAAAATACTGAAATAGTCAAATGAAACTTACCTATATCGTAACCAATCGGAATCGCATCCATGTGATTTGTCAAATGGGTTGTTTTTTTGAAATCGTTCTGCATAATGATAATTAATAATATATAACTCTTGATTAATGTTTTTTCACACAAAAAACATTTAGCAAAATATGTTTCTTAGTAATAAGTATACAACCAGTTGATGCGTCATTTTGAATATCATCAATTACAGATTGCAACTGAACATTAAGGTTAGAAAAATAAAAATAGAAATAAAAATAAAACATGTACAAATAAAATAAGATACTTTTAAATGAAATGTGAAAGTTTGCTTGTTTAAAATAAATAATTTTAAGATAAAAAATTTAAACTAAATGCGAGGATGCATCATTTACTATAATTTGTTACTGTTAATAGTCCATTTCTAAATGTAAAAGAATATATTTATTTAGGACAATCCAAAATGATGAAGTTATCGAAGATTTCTGTGCAGCACATTGGAAAGTACTGTTTTAGTCAAACCTATATCAGACACAATTCCAAACAAGCATCAACCAAGAATCTAGTCCAATTGGATCAAAGAACTTTACTCCGTCTCGCTGGAAAAGATGTGTCTGATTTTTTACAAGGTTTAATCACAAACGATATACGACATTTGCAAGAAGGAGCAGAGAGTATGTACTCGGTATTTTTAAATACCAAAGGCAGAGTTTTATATGATTCTATTGTTTATAAGACTCAAGAGGATCAAGTATTTTATGTTGAATGTGATTCTTCTATTGTTGATAGTTTATTAAAACACTTAAAGATGTATAAATTAAGAAGAAAAGTAGATATACAAACAATGGGTGACAGTATGAAGGTTTGGACTGCTTATGATTCAAATATAATTTCTGACAGTGATTCTGAACTGGAAAAAAAATCAAAACTGGAGGGAAGAATTTTTCCATGCGGGACAAATGATAATAAATCAAGCAAACTAGTCGAAAATATTTCAATTTACTGTGATCCTAGAATTTCTGAATTAGGCTTAAGAATTTTAACAACTTCAAATGTTACACATAAGGAAATAATTAATCATATAGAACCAAATATCACGGTGCAAGAGAACTCTTCTATTTATAGAGCTTTTCGGTACAAATTAGGTGTTGGTGAAGGAGCTCAAGATCTTCCTCCTGGTGTATCATTTCCTTTAGAAATAAATTGTGATTATTTACACGGTGTTAGTTTTCACAAAGGATGCTACATTGGACAAGAATTAACTGCTCGAACACATCACACTGGTGTTGTGAGAAAACGTCATATGCCTTTAATATTAGACAATGTTGGTGATAAACCATTTGAGTATGATGAAAAAATCATAAATGAAACAGGCAAAGTAGTAGGAAAGATTATAGGTCAAGAGGGAACTGTTGGATTAGGGTTAATAAGAATCACAGAAGCTTTATCTTCCAAAGTGTTGACTGTAAGAGATTGCGTTTTGAAAGTTTTTAAACCTCAATGGTGGCCACAAGAATCTCAAAAAATAGAAGCTTCTGTAAAAAGTAGTAAAAATTAATTGACTTTACTAATGTTTATATTAGTAAAAAATTTTATAGTGCAAATAAACTGTTTTAAAAATATTTTATATAAATGATGTTTTTTATTTTACATCCTTATTTCTTATCTTTTAGAAAATTATATTTTAAATAAGCAGATTTTTACAAACTTACGGTAAAATTTACTTTTAAAATTCTGATTTACTACATACTTTATTTATTTACTTAATTTAAAGATATAAGAAACATTAGCTCAACAACTGAATTTCTGTTATTTCTAAAAGAATTTTAGACAAATCTTATATTCTTAAATTTACTTCTTATAAAAGCATAAATAAACAAATCTATATTCTAGAAGCATATTAATATTTTACATTCGCAATTATTTATAAATCATTTTGTTGTAGGATGGATGCAGTTGCAAGTGTCTCAAAGAATGTCATAATTCCATTATCTGATTCTGAAGACAAAGTATCTAAAGATTCAAAGAAAACTGTTGGCGGTATATGGAAATGTCTTTACTGTAATCTAGAAGAACGATATGACTATAAAGGAACAAAACCTCCATTTGCAAAGCACCTATCGTTTTCTGAAGATTGTTATATTATGAAAGATCCATTTAGTCCACCTAATAAAGGTGAAATTTTGATTCTTGGAGCAGATTGCAGTATCTGTGATAACTCTGTTTGTATGGATTGTAGTTTATTTTACTGTAAACGATTTTGTAAAGAGTGTGCTTTAAAAGACATTAAAAAATTTCCATTAAAATTGCAAAATAAAATTATGCATCTTAATAAAAAAATCAATGAAGAGGAAATGTAGAAATATGTAAAAATAAAATTCAATATCTATTCTTTATAAAAACACTCATTTTCACTTTGTACATACATCAAATGCAGACATACAATCTTATATTTCAATCAGATACTTAAATTAACAATGATTCTTAAAAATACTAAGTTTAACCGCTGGTCACAATATTACAATAACATTTTTGTATGCATTCATCGATAAAAAAAAATTAAATGAAAAATAGATTTAAAAGCTTGAATTAAATATCTTATTTTAGTCAGTCGTCTTTTGCGATTTTTTCACAGATGTGAGTTTCTCAGCAATAATTTTCTTTTTCTTATCAGTTTTGTTACCCTTGGATTTCTTCTTTTTGTCAGTTTTTTGCCCCTGGAATGAAGTTTCTGCCTTGTCTTTTTTTCCTGGTGAAGGACTTTGACTTTGACTTTTGTTCAACTTCTCCCTTTTTATTTCTCCTTGTGATCGCTTCTGTTTTTTCTTTCCTTGTTGCTCTGAATCCTTTAAAATTTCAAAACAGAATTAATAAAAAAATTAAATATTGAGAAGACCAGGGCTAGTTGACTAAAAAAGTAACTGGGAAAAATACTTAAAATCTTTTGATCCAAGCGCTAAAGTGCTATTTTCAGTTACCAAAGATATAGTTCAGATTTATAGATTTGTCAATATGAATAACATATACTTATACATTTCTAAACCAATAAGATATTTTGCGAACTTACTTTTGTAGACAACTAGCGGTTTCCCTTATGCATAGAATTTATTAATTTAGTTGTAAAAATTTAAAAAAATAAATATAATTAAGTACTGAAGAAATTTTTTTGGAAATTATACAAATAATATTTATTAATACAATTTTCATTAAAAAATTTAATCATTAAATTTGTAACTTTGAATTTGCTAATTTAGCTACTTACTTCAGTGACTACAGCTTTTCCTTTAGTATCTTTGAATTTTTTTTTAAAATCGCCTTGTTGTGTTTGTTTCCTCTTTTTTCCTTCTTTCTGTCCTTTTCCTTCAGGGGTAGACAGCTTTACACGTATCTGACGTTTTTTTAATTCAGTATCATTCAACTCTAAAGCTAAGCTAACAGAGTCAACCTCTTCAAAATTAATGAAGCCAATACCTCTACTTAAGCCAGATTTTCTATCTCTAACTATACGCACTGATTCAATTTTTCCACAGGAAGCAAAATGTTCCCGAACTTCATCTTCTGCGATATCTAAAATCATATGATATATTGTTATTTTGAAGCATATATTTTACATAAACACAATGGAATTTTTCAGAATAAATATAGCATAGTGTATTTGATAATTATTATTATAAAAGTATTTTAAATAAATAAAGATACTAACCAAAAGGTAAATTTCCTAAAAATACTGCTTTTTTCTGATCTCGTTCTACATGTTTGTTGGTTGAAAGATCCACTCTAAGTGTATTGTTTCCAAATTTGTGACCATTTAATTCAAGTGCTTTATTTGCTGATTCCTTATTTTTGAATAGTATATAAGCATATATTGTCTGTACTTTTGGATGCATTTTTTTTGTAATAGTTGCTACTTTTGGACTAACTCTGCTATCTTCTGCAACAACTCCTCTAAATCGTACATTTTCTATTTCACCGCATGGTCGAAATACTTTTTTGATTTCTTTTTGGGTAGTTTCTTTTGGTACATTACCAACAAAAATTGTTCTAGCATCTCGCTCAGCTAATTCTTCTGGCGACAATTTAATTGTAGGACTTTTTTCTTCAGCTTTTGGTGAAGTTTTTTTAGGTGACTCTTGAGTACTGCTGTCATTTTCTTCACTTTCATCACTGATATCGTCATCCTCTTCATCTTCATCATCTACATCATCTTCATCAAAATCGTCATCATCATCATCATCTGCCAAACTATCACCTAATAAGGCTTTTAGGCTAGTAGGCTCTTCTTCATCTTCATTATCATCATCATCATCATCATCGTCGTCATCATCATCATCCTCATCATCATCTTCTTCATCAGCAGCAGCATTCTTTGAGGCATTCATAAGTTCTTCATCTGCATCATCAGACATGTCTTCATCTTCATCATCCTCATCATCTTCATCAAAATCTTCGTCATCGTCATCATCAGCCAAACTATCTCCAAGTAGAGCTTTCAAGCCTAAATTGGAACCACCTGCTGTCTCGTCCTCCTCCTCGTCTTCATCTTCGTCATCATCATCTTCCTCGTCGTCATCACTGTCAGCCTCTTCTCCAATATTTGAATCTGCCTCATCATCATCTTCTTCATCATCGTCAGAATCAGCTTCACCCTTATTTTTTAAGCCCTTGAACATTTTGACTCCTTTATTCTCTACGGCCTCCTCGTCGCTGCTTTGCTGATCTGAATCCTCCTCCATGGATTCGTCAGAATCTTCTAGTTCTTCGTCCTTTTTCTGCAATTGCTGAGCTTTTGCTTTCAGTTTGTCTTTTTTCTGCGCTCCCTTACCCTTAGCTTTAGGAGCAGGCTTTGGTGTACCATTCACGCTGTTACCATTCTGTTTTTTCTTATTTTGAATTAATGAAACTTTGCCAGTTGGAGTACTCTTGAATTTTTCCTGCTTTTTTTTGGCAACTAGACCGTCTTTAACTCCCATTTTTTGTTTTTTATCTTTCTTTGATAAAGATTTCGCCTTGGTCATACTTTTACGAAAAAAAACATAAAAACGGTTAAAATTTCAAAGCGAAGTCAAAGAAACGAAATATTTTAACACTCTATTAGTATTTATGCAATTTAAGTAAAAAAAAACAGTTATAGAATAAATAGATCGGCCTAATAATAATTTAGTATACTCATGAGGCGGGAATTTAATAATTTTGTAGGTTAAGTTCACCACGTGTTGGCGCGTAAAAAAAGCCGCAAACAAAAATAATGAAATCGGGAATGCGATTATTTGTTAAATCGACAATTTGATTCTCATTAATAGGAAATAATGCATTTGCATGGACAATCTTACCCAATTTTCTGGAGAGCTCGTGAGATGTGCGGCAAAACAGCAATGGATTCCGCGCGAAAGAGAACTTAAACCGCCAAGAGAGAAAAGAGATGCTTTTTCCTTCCCTCCCTTTGCGAATTTGCGATTAATGTATATCGACGTGTACCAAGTTGAATCGAATTCGGTCTCGAGTCTCGAAGTTATAACGTTGGTTAGGTTAGGCATGTAGGCGCGCGTAATTCTTTCGATCGCACTAGTCCCTTATCTTTTATATTAAATCAAATCAAATCATTTAATATTAATTAAATCTGTAGTAAGTCACAGTAATTCCTACGGAGTTTTTTATTTTTTCAATTCAACAAATTTATTTAATAGTAATTAATATTTATCACTTATCATAAAAGAAACTTATTTTAATTTTTATTGATAAAAAATCATAATTATTTATTCACCTAATATAAAGAATTATTCGACAACATTTATGCAAAAAGAGTACGTATCTATCGTTTCAAATAAAGATTTTAAAAAGCACTTTATTATGGATCAATTATACAATACGAAGTAGCCTAAAGTTCAAATAGGTATAAAAAATTTATTTGCCTATTGTACTAGTGAGACTTATAAATAACAATATATATTTTATTTTTTAAACAAAGTATCCGTTTGATGCATATGAAGAGAATCTCAATAACTGCTTGTTTTGGTCTCTTATATTGGCATAATAATATTTCAGTATGGAAGACAATATAGAAAACGTATAGAAATCAAGTACAATTATTCTACTAATTAATACGAATGGCACTTGAATGAAATTTACTTATGTATTTCCATGAATTTAAAAACTTTGTTAATATTTAAAAAATTTCGTTCAAATACCATTTTTGGACATTTTGTACGATTTATTATACTTATTTATAGTTATAAGTATTTTTCTAACAGTTGTTTACAATGCCGTTTTTTCGGTCAGTAAAAATTAAATTTTGCACCCCATTAATGGACTTAATAATACTACATGTAATGTGATTCATCAATGTCATTTTTATAAAGTAAACATATATTTTTAAGATGAAATCCAACATTGTCTTTTATTAAAAGTAGTTTTAACCGAATCATTCCAGTTTTGTCAGGGCTGCATGTGAATTAGTTATAGCTAATAAAAAAGCGCATAGTCAAGCTGACGCAAACATAATTAATGCATGCAAAATAACTGAAACTAAAATAGTAGTTATTCAATCATCCATCGGAAAAATGAATTGGAAAACATAAATTTATATTATATTGCTATGAAAAGTTTAATCCCAGTAAAGTCTGCTAATAAGAAAAGTTAGTTGAAAATCTTTTTTTTTTGAAAAAAAATCATAATTTTAAGGCTATTTCAGTTTTTTAGAATTACTAAACAAATAGAAAATAAAATAAATAGTATACTTTTCAAAAAGTATAAAGTTTTAAACTTCTATTTAAAAGTGTCATTAAAATACTTTTAATACTTTGTTGCATCTGAAGGTATCTATTGAATTATCTATTGTACTCTAGTTTTCCAGAAACTATGGTCTATTAGGCGAAAAGTTATTAGAAAAATATATAAAAGTAGAGAATAAAGTATTTTTATATTTATCATATGATATTTAGATCTTGTACATCTCACCATTCTGCACGATTAAAATCTTTCATTTAGTTTAAGTAAAATTTGCAATATTATTTTTCTTTTTTCAATTATTATTATACAGCTATTCGATTTATGCTAATTTCCTTAACGGAATAAATTTTGTAATACATTGTAATATTTATTTTAATGAAACTTAAACCTTGTCCTCATTTCTACGGAACAACAGGATATAAACAAATCTGAGCAATACGCTATAAAGAAGAAAAAATATATTCAATAACTGATGCCATAATGACTCATGTCTCAATGTGTTTACACAGTTAAAATGTAAAGCATTTCTTAAATTCGTAAACAAGATAGATTCCAAAGTTTGCATTTTACGAATATATCAAGAATCTGCCGTATTACTTATATCCGTAAAACAAAGTATCGAGAAAATAAAATAATGTTACAAATACTTATTTGGAAAATTGTGCAAATTTATCTGTACCACGTCCTTATGCAAATCAGAACGTGCTTCTTTTGTGTTTCAATGAACATCAGCGCTGTTCTCTGCTGTAATAATAAGCGCTGCGAGAAGTAAAAAAAATAATTTTGTATGCTACGCGTTTCTTGAGTATATAATTGGGAATGTGATTATATTGTCTGTACAATTCAGGCGTATACCCACGCGTCGATTCAGTCGTGTGCTACCTGAAGATTTTTATTTTTTTTCTCAACGCCTTTTTAACAATAATATATTTTTAGAATCACTAAATTTTTCATTAAATACTATATGAGTTTACAGAATGTGTTTTGCCATTCCTATTCTTTTTTTTTTTTTTCTAAACATTATATTATTTGATTTATTACGTATGTGAGTAATTCTCAACTTTTTATGATGTTAGCTTTATAACAGAGCAAAAGTCGATAATTATCCAGTTCCTGAGCTGGAAAACACCTCAAATAAAGTTAAACTTCTGATTTAAACATGTCGCATATGTACTCTCTAAAATATAAGAAGTAAATCCATGCCCGAATTTACAACTTAGCAAAATTTACTCCTTATAAGGAGTATTTTTTTTTTATTTACTCCTCATAAGGAGTAAATTTCGTGAAATTAAAAAATTTACTCCTTATAAGGAGTAAATTTTATAAAATCAAAAAATTTATATCCTCAGAAACAGTAAAATCCTTATAAGCAGTGAAAGTTGATAAATCATATGATTTGATCCTTATTCGGTATACTTTTTTTTAATTTTATGAAATTTATACTTAATAAGGAGCAAAAACTAAAATTTACTCCTTATTAAGTATAAATTGTAGAAATTTAAAATATTTACTCCTTATAAGTCGATAACATTTACTCTGTATAAGGAGTACATTTCTTGATTTTATAAAATTTAGTCCTTATAAGGAGTAAATTTAAATTTTACTCCTTATGAGGAGTAAATTTTTTTATTAGCAAAGATTTACTCGATAGAAGGAGTAAAGTTTTTTGATTTGCCAAGATTTACTCCTTATAAGGAGTAAATTTTGCGAAGGAGTAAATTTGGGAATGGATTTACTCCTTATCTTTTAGAGAGAAAATTTATTTAATTGTACAAAATTACGAATAATAGATTTCTCCAATCATTTACTTAAATGTTTGATTCTAACGGGAAATAAGGATAATAATACAGTGTTTTTGAATCGTATAACCCTATATTGTGAAAATGTATTTCCATTTACTTATAAAAGAAGACAGTTTCTTATTAAACTAGCATTTGGGATTCTCTTGTAATTTATGTTGGTAATCATTGAAAAGAAAATACTAACGTTATAAACTATATTGATAAATAATTGTATAAGTGAATATTTTAAATAAAACTTTTTCAAACCAAGATTAATGTTTAAACAATTAAAAAATCTATTAATTTGAAAAGAATAATATCAAGTAAATAATATTTTTGCATATAAATACCAACCATAAATCATGAAAAGTCTAGGGCGCGCAACGCGCGCTTCTCTAACTCTGGTGCACACTAAAAAATCCGTTGCTAACTCATTGAGTTTTCTCAGAGAAATTTTATGTAATATTATAAAATTAATATAAAATGAAAATTTTTTTTCAACATTTAATTACAATTTCTGGATACAAACAATGCAAAAAAATAAACATTTTTTATTATATAAAAAAATATTAAATAAATTTTAAATTTAAGTATTTTAAAATTTGATAAAAAAACATTTGTTTAGTAAAGTATACTTAGAAAAACGTAATTTTTTAAAAACCAAATTTATATTGTAACAAATTATATATAGATTCATTTAAATTACAAAGCGCACCTTAGTTAATGGAATACAATGTTTACACTAAACTCGGTATATAATCAAGTAATAAACTGAGACAGGATATAAAAATAGGACACACGCGCGCGCGTACACACACACACACACCATTGATACGCATAGATAACGAAAATATTAGTAAAAATCTAGTAGAACAATCGTTGCCCTATCTAACAATGATCACTTCGGTCTTTTATGCAGATAACAGAAAATACGAAAAAGAATACATAACTTACAAAAAATATGGTGTGAACTAAGAGCTTATAGGTTTTTTGATCGCATGTGATTGCAGTACTTGTCTTGAGCTTGCAGATGCATTAACCTTTAGCTCGTCGTATCTCACCCTCTACTTGTACTGCAAATTTCACACTCGGTCTAAAAATGATTTTATACTATATTAAAAGGTTAATTCTGGATCCTTCATTGGGTGAACAATTGTTAAAAAAATTAGGTTTGAAATACTTGAAAAAATGTAAAAAATATTATTTTCATGTATTTTTAGATTTGTATCCAGACATATTGAAGGAACAAAATCTCGACTTTACGAGGATAGAATACAAATTGTTGGAGATTAATAAATGCTTAATGCAAGCAATACAAGATTATCGAAAAGTCAGCCCATTTAGGCATTACACAAAAGTATTGAAATAAAAAATTTTAAGTTAATTTGAAAATAAGTAAAATAAACAATTTAGTTTACAAAAGTAAATAATTTATGATTTTATTATTTCATTTATAAAAAAATTAAATATATTTTTGTTATTAATTTATACATACTATAACACAAACTTAATCACAGCTGGTCCTTGAATTGAACAAAATCAAATCAGTTCTAATCATAATAATAACAACAATTGACTAGCTGCTGGCAGGGTTGGCCGACCGCTAAGAGGACGGGATACCTTAAAGGCGGGG
>UELX01005607.1:0-13162 GCA_900480035.1 Eupelmus urozonus | reverse complement strand
CATACACCCCATCCCCCATCCCCATCCCTCTCTCAATCTCTCTTAATCCTCCCCCCCCCTCTCTCTCTCTCTCTCTCTCTCTCTCTCTTTCCTCCTCTTTTGGTATCACTGCTGCATAAATTAGTGGCGAAAAGTTAATTGGAGCGAACACAGCGGCGGCAGCGGCACCGCTGGCGTTTACAGTTGTACAAGTTACAATCGGTCAGGCTCTGCCCGTTCCCTTTCCACTCTTGTACATATACAGCCCAGCCTGCGTTCAAACCATTCGATATATACAGATGTATATATATCCTGTGCGTATATATAGAGAGACAGCAGCAGAGTGTGTGAGTACAGAGAGGGAGAGAGAGAGAGAGAGAGAGAAAGAGAGTGTGAGAGAAATTGGAGCGAATGGGCTGGTTCGTTTGGCCGAACGATTATTCTCGCGCGCGAGCGGAATTATCGGCTCGGGGAATACGCTGATTCGCAAGACATATTTGTGATCATCATCAGATTTTGAATTGGCGAATTTTGCCTCCTAGCGGCAACCGGAGGTGATTTGTCGCGCGGCCGCCCGCCCGCGCCCGGGGAACCTACGGGAGAAGTTTCGGGACGCGATAGCGAGTTGTGCCAAGAGAGGGAGAGCTTATTTTGCAGGAAATCCTGAATTGGAGCTAAAGTTTTGCGAGCTTTTGACGTTTATGCACGCGCGCGCGCCCCCCTCCCCTCCTCTCCCCGCAGCCACGACCCGCCAACCGTTAAACTCACGCTCTCCGGCTCGGGCTCGCGCAGCTATATTACGAGGATACGCTTAAGAAGGACGCTTTTAACTTTTTGCGCGCTGATTGAAAAGCGGCCAGTTTACGGAGCTCTATGGATATCGCTAATTTCAATTAATAACCAACGCCGCCTAGGCTTTTCATTCAAATTAAATTCTTCTAAATTTTAACTTCTTTTGCACAACTCATTTTCCGGACTAAATACTTTATTTCAAATAAGAATAAAGTATTCAAGGAATCAGTTCACCTGTAAATTTTATATTCTTATCTCGCCATTTCTGCATTATTATATATGCAGAATTTAGCGCATAATTAAACTTTATCATAAATTCAGCATATTGGTAACTGCATTGATGCTGACGAAAAAGAGTTCATACTAATTTACAGTTTTAAAGTTGTAAATAACTTTAACCATTCTGATACTACTTTCACAACTTTGTTGTCATTAATAATTCTTTTTAATAATAAAAACAAGTTAAGATTGCCTTATTGAATAACTTTTTTAATATTTCAAAGTAACTTTTTTATCGAACTATTCGCTTGGAATAAAAATGATTTTTAAAAATTATATCAAACTTATATTTAAAAGTCGATGATTAAAATAAACATACAACAAAATTCTGTTTAAGCAAAATTATTTTATCTCAAAATATTGTAAATGATTTACTCGGATTTCTTATTAATTTTATATAAAAGATTGATCTGATTGTAGAAAGTATCTCAGCTATCTCTGTATCGTAAATTAGTTGTTTATTAAATCTGATTCTGATACATCGAATATCCAACAAAGTCTTGCATATATAAAATTCTGTAAAAGCAATACTACTGAAAAGGTTTAGTCTGCGAAAACAAGAATGAGCATTAAAATTTTCCATCAAATCCCCAATACATTTTCCGTATCATGTTCCTCGGTACAAGTCTATAACGTCCCATTTGCAAAATTCATAGGGCTTACCTGCGCAACCCTTTTCTGAAACACACTCGCGTAGCATCAAAGACGTGCGGCGGGAGGGCAGCATTCTTTTTCACTAATTTATTAAAATAACCACGAACGGGTCGAGGCTTTCATGGGCGGCCGTGTGTATGGATCATCCGTATTTTATTCAAGCGGTCCTCGAATCTCTTGCCTGCGGAAATCTCGTCCTGGCCGTCTGTTTTCCCTGCTCCTTTGCTGCTGGCCTAGCAAGAGCAAGCGAACGAGCGAGCGAGTAAAATAAAGGGAGGGAAAAACAATTATTGGAGTAGCAGATTTCGTGCCAAGAAAGAAACGAAGTAAGCTACCACTACGGCGCTATTGCAGCAGAGGTCTAGAGCTACCCGAGCTACCTACGTATATATACATGTATACTTATAACACATAGGCGCGTAGTTTACTTTTTCATTCGGCGCGCGAGCTTTAATAAAAGCCGTTGAAAAAACGAACGAGTGCCGCGCAAAAAGAAAGCAGCAAGAAAAAAGAAAGGGAAAATATACATGAGAGGGTCACTTACGCGTTGCTTCTGCTTGGCTTTTTAATTAATGAACACAGGCTGGCGCGTTGCGCACGCGGCGCGCACCGGATTACCTAACTAGCTCGTTCCGACTTGCGCGCTCTTGCGCCTTATAGCAATAATTATAATCGTGATTACGCCACGGCAGCGGCCTGCTCTTCGTTATTGCTATTATTATTAGTATTAGCCTGCGGTATGAGCCTCGGATGCTCGCGCCTGAGAGAGCTGGAATTTTTAGCGGCAACAAGAGGAGCTGCCGAGATGAGGCGGAACGGAATTCGCGCTCTGCCGAGAAATTCAAGTGCACGCCGGGACTCCGGGAAGAGGAGCAGACGGAATTTAATGTTTAACGTATCTGGCTAATTAATCAGTGATGCTGCTCTTGTCGTCAGTTAATGACATATTCATATATCTTATTCAGATATTATTTCAGTGCAATTCGATTAAATGATTAGTAGCTGCGAAAGAAACTTAATTATTAAGAGCAAGCAAGTCATCGGTTTCAGTTAGTTTATGATTATAAATGTAATTGGAGATCAAAATATCTAATCTTCATTAAGCTAATAAAGTAGGACTGCTAAGCGCATCAGCATAAAATTTAGCTGTTGACGGAGAGAGGGCAGAAATTTATTTACTGTGAATCCCAGTAATTACCCTATAAATAGAGTGCGGTAGTATTTTATGACAGATGCATATATTCATGTTTTGAATTTCAAAGGATGCAGTATGAATGCATTCATGAGCATTAGGTAATTAACCTACTTCAGACTGAGTTATAAGAGCTTAGATTTAATTTCTTTTATTTAAAAACATTTCCTTTTTACAGTGTAAGGATTTTTCAAATCACTTTAATACCAAAGTTAAATTTTTATAGCATATTTTTGTGCATTGTATTGAAAAAAAAAACTAAAAGCATTTTTAAATGTAGTTAATCGGTTTTTGATAAAGCGCTAACAACTGAAACGGCTGCAAATGAAATTACTTGAAAAAACTAAAAGATACAATAAAATAAAACAATAAATTTTTGTCTGAATAAGCGGTTATTTATATCGACACAGCTGCAATTAAAAAAGAAATAAATTGAGTTGTAAATAATGTATAGATATATAATAAAATTGTAACAGTCCTGGTATCAGTAAGCTTACGTATCATAAAGAATTTGCTCTGACGATTTAAGTAGAATGAGAGAAATAAATAACGAAGAGATAGCCAGGCCGCTAGCTGATTCAGAGATTCTAAAGATGGAAAATGTGCGAGGGCGCAGGAAACGAGAAAATTGCGAGAACGAGGCGAAGCGGAAGTAGAGGAAAGGAGAGAGGAAATAAAGCAAGAACAGAAAGAGAGAGAAGGGGAGAGATGCCGTCGCCGAAGAAATAGAATAATGGCTGACCTATGATCACAAGGAAATTCCGAGCACTTCCTATTAGCTGCAATGCACAGAGCACTTTTATCAAGGAGCACTTCTTTGTGTCTGCTAATTTCACGCTCGAAACACTTGCGAGACGATATCGTCGCGCTCTCGTCTCCTTCGGCGCGCGTGCTCTCTTATTTTCTTTTCGATTTGGCTCCTTTTATTTTTCTTCCAACTTCGTGAGATCCCTTTTCTCTTTTTTTTTCTCTATCTCGCTCACTCGAAAGGCGCTGCGCAGATGCTACCAATTTAAACAGATTTCTGCTTTGCTTCAAATTTGTACCAGTAATGCTTTTATAAATTATTCGAATTCCCAAAGATAAAGAGAGAGATAGATTACAAATTTAAATCCAATGAAGAAATTACAAACAGAGTTGTATGAAAATATAAATTTCTGTTTTATTCATTCAATATTTTATAGATACAGTCTCATTTCTTTGATAAACAAGTAATTTATTTCTACGACGATGAACTACAGGTTATTACCAAAGAAAGAAAAATTGAACACACACCTTTCATTAAGTAAATATTTCACTCAGCTTATTGAGAATATGGATTACCGTTATTAAGAAAGCGTTTTAAAAGTCGCTCGACTCGCTCCTCTTTGAGCAACAATAATGAAAAGCTTGAGTGCATATATATAGAGAAATAGGGGGGCATCGAGAGGACAAAAGTGTCGGATGCATCGAGCGAATTAAGCGAATTTCAAAGTGCAATACAAGGGCCAAGAGGGCGAGCGCAGAGCAGCAAAGAGAAAAGCAAGAAGGAAGAGGAAGCAGCGGCGGCGGCGGCGGCGAATGAGATACGCTTTACGACTGACCGTATTCGCGTTTATCTGTAGGACGCGGGGAAAAACAGCAAAGAAATGCGCTCTCTATCGCAGGTATAAGCCATCCGCTGATTCCGCATTTTGCTTTCATCTCTCTTCGGGCGCCGTATCGCGTCGACGCCCTTTTTATCTGGCTACGGCCGACCCTTTTCTTGCACTCTCCTGCCGGCGGGGCAAAACTGCGGGCTCCCTTTTTCTCTAGCCGCGAGAAAGACTAGCCGTATGCGCGCGAGCCCTCCCCTAATGAATGTGGGCAAAAAGGAAAGAAGATCGACCACAGTACGCTCTGCATAATGAAGGCCGCGCCCCGCACCCCCACACACTCTCCTCCTCGGTCCTAGCCACGAGTCAACTCGCGCTAAATGCCTCGGCATCGACCACCTGGATTGCCCTTGTAAAAATTTTATTATCGGCCCCTATCAAACTTTTATCTCCGCGCCCTCCACTCCAATAGGGCAAATTAATTTTTCCCCCCCTTTTACGGCCACCGCCAAGCTCTTTTTTCGCCTGGATTCTACCCTTTTACGCGAACCTTTTTCCCAGACTCAATGTTAAATTAGCCAATAGAACCTATGGCTTCTTTTTTCTACTTTAGCCAGACTTGATATGTGACAAGTTGACTGAGAGAGAAAAAGTTTTCTTCCTCCAAGAAGCTGATCTTTTTCGCGGTTAAACGAACCACTCAACTTTTAACACTGATTTGACTGAAGATGTAAATTTTCAAAGTCCATTTATGAAATATAAAGAAGATTAAATACGACACATTCTTTTATTACATGGCTCACTTAGCTTTTTATAGTTACTGCTGGAAAACTTGTTTTTATTAAATTTATTTTTCTTATTTTTTAATGAGTTTTGAGATATAAGATCGTAAAAAAGTAAATTACGAGTTACGAGTAATATAGAACGTAACGACTGATACTTTGCTGCATTACTTTTATTTTAACGACATTTTTTCTTATTTAATAAAATGCAAAAATAATGGATATAATTAAAAACGTGCTATTTCGAAAACATAGGAATTGCAATGTAATTTTATTTTTTTAACGTTAGTTTTGTTATTTCTGTACAATATTTAATTAAAAGTATACTTCTAATTTTGAAAAGGGCAGAAATTAAAAATTTTGTTCTAAAGTTTTCAAGTTTTAGCCTAAAAAAGTATTAATTATTTGCAATACTTTTATATATTACTTTTAAAGTAAGTGTAAAATACTTTTCTGAGTAAACAAATTAAAATTAATTTTATACGGTGTAGACTTAATAAAGTTTTATAAAAATTACAAACTAAACTTTTTTAAACAATATATGAACTGAAGTATTTTACACTTACTTTTTAAAGTTACCGTAATAAAAGTTTTATGTTACATGAGAATTATCCGAAAAAGAGGACGATGGAGTCTATAATAGCGTACCGCTTATATTATTTATTATAAATTAAAAATTTTTCGGTATTTAAAAATGTTAATAATTGAACGCGCTTTTTACAGAAAATCTCAAAGCTTGAAATAAATCGATGAATTTATTCAAAAGTCTGGAAAACTAAAATTAGAACAGCGAGAATCCGATGTCCTGTTAATGTGTAACTATGAAAATTATTTATTTTTTCAAAAACGTTTCTACTAGAATTCATTTTCCATCTATTTTTCGCTTTCTCCATTTTCGACCCGCCCCACTCATCCTTCTCCTATATGATCTTATACACCTGATCTTAATACCCGTTTACTTTGCCGACGAGCTTTCGTGCCAGAAAATATATTTTACGATGACTAGCAGCGTCTCCGAGGTGGTATTATGCAGCAGGTATACAAAATACCGTGGGGGTCTCCTTATCCGTTGAATTTTATGAGTCTATTACGCGGTTCGCTCGCGTCGCGCGAACAATCACGTTTATAAAGTCCGCTGAGCAATGTCATTCGTTAATTTGAATCAGCAAGATAGAACGACTTTTTTTGTTCAAGCTTTAATGTTTACTCCTAATATCCCATAATATTTTAGTATATTTAATAGTGTAAATTAATTGTAGCCTTTCAAATAATGTATATACGACAGAAATTAACATAAAGTAAATTAAATTTAATTTTCAGAGAATTGTGAAATGATATTGTTTAATCTTTTGTTTTATTATTATTTGAAATTCTATAACAATACTTTTTATATCTCAAAAAAAACAAACAAGAAATTGGAATTTCGAAGTAGAACAAATTGGATATAGTCAGGCATAGATAGTAAAATGGAATATCTTGTAAAAGAAAATAATTCTTAATGTTTAAAATAACTAATTCTTAAAAAAAAAATCATTCTTAAGAAAAAATTTTTCTATAATTGTATAACGATAGAAATTGTTGAGCTTAAAGGGAAAAAGTGAAAAATGTAAGTAATACTTCGGGTTATTGAGGTCACGTACAGTAGAACATAAAATATCCCTGTAAGATATTTCATTTTTCGTGCGTTAAATTTGCGGTTATTTATAAAACCATTACAAGCTCAATATAAAGTGGGCAGATTATTAAAAGAAAGCGATAAAAATATATATGTGATGTGTGCGCAATATATCGTTTACAGCCCTAGCATCAGTACTGTTCTGTACGAGTAGTGCCGCTGCCGAGAAACGCTGTAATTAAAGTTATATTTATCGTTTGCATTTACGCGAGCCGCGCTCGCGTGTCATTGACAAATCGGCTACGAGTTGAACTTTCCAACCCCCCTTCACCCCCTCACCCCTTCTGCTGCGTTGTATACGCCAGCGAGCTTTCGAAGCACACTCGACAGTTCGGAGGGATTGAAGCGACGTAAGTCACTGAAAATCAATGTGGGCGACATTTCAGTGCTCTAATTTGCTTAATCCCATTAGTGTAATTGATATTTTGGCTATTGACGTGAATCTGTGAATAATTCAAGCCAATTCGAATGGATAATGTACGTATCGTGAGAGGTCCTGGGAAATCGATCGCTATTATAAACCGCGAGATTTGTTCGTTTGGTTGAAGAAGAGTGGCGCTATTAATGCATTTACTAAATTTTCCTTTTATTACGCTTTTTTAAATTCAACAATATTCTTTATTAAGTTCTGTGTAAGTATATACTTGAAAAATAAATTTACGAAATTAAATAATTTAATAAGTTTTTTATATTTAATATATATTTTATAAACAGACGTCTACATTCAAAACTTGCTAATTAACCAATATTTATGTGAAATGCTAAATATCCTATGTAATAAAGTTTGGTCGTATAATTTATTTCTTGCGGGTTTAGTTATAATCCAAAACAAGAGAATTTAACACTTCACCAGCGAAATATAGGTTTAATTACATTTCCCATTCTGCTATAGTTTTGAAAAACATTATGTAAAACTGGTAATCTATCTCTTATCTTCAAAAACTTTATAAAACAAATTATATAATTCATAATGTTAAAGATCCTCACGGTTCATGATTCGATCTTTTTTTTTATCTTTACGTAACATTTTCCTCTTTTATAAAAGATCTATAGGAATCTAAAGGAATTCCAAACAAATATTGGCTCACTAAGATCTCGAGAAACTTTTTAATGTTTTATATTAATTAAACTTGTTAAATTGCAAAATTAAAAATTTTGTAAATATATTTCTTGTCATTTTATTATTGAAAAGCAAACAAATTACCTAAAAATCGTTTATCTTCAAATGTGTACTAAATTTTTTAAATTAAAAAAGGTCCATATTTATGTATATATATTTATCATATATGTTCTTTTATATAAATGTACTTATTCCTTGAAAATATTAAAATATAACAATGTTTATAGAAAAAACGTTTCTTATAATTTTAGATGGAATTCTTTCAACTCAAAGCTAACGTTCGCATGTTATACAGAGTCTGAGAAACTGCACTTCACAAGTTCTAAGTAAGTTACAAAACTCACCTATAGATAACAAGATAAAGGATTGCGAAAAAAGTATTGAAATAAAATAAAGCATAAGAAAGGGTAGAAACTTTTACAATAGAAATCCAAACACTGTAGTAATTCTTTGGCACGTGCTGCATAAATAAGGCATGATTGTAATACATAAAATATTGTAATAAATAAAATATAAAAAAATATACAGTGTACTTTTTTATTGATCAAAATAGATCTTACAAAAAATTTTTATTTTTAACTTTATTATTGTACTTTCTTGTTTGAAAGTACTTTGAGATTTCATTACAAAATTCAAAATAATATCAAAGTGCAAGTAATTAATGGCACTAAAGTGTCAAGTTCGAGTATATAGTTTTGTATAAACTTCATTATGAAGTTTGGCAGTAAAGTATATATACTCAGTAATGTTGTTACATCTTATTGTAGAAACTCAACCTGGCAAGAGTCAGTCAACTTTTTGCAATAAAGTCGTCTATTAAAACTTATCTCACAGATATTTTCTAACATTAAAATAAGCTTCTTTTCATGTTAATTTGACTGTGTATTACTATGTACATAAATTAAAAGCAACTGCTGCTTTACATAGTTTGTTTTTTTAACACTATTTATTATATTTTAAAATATATTACATATTTTTTATTTATTTGATATACAGTGCCCTTTTTATTAATCAGTATTATTTAAAATTAAGATCAAGAAAAGAACATATAAAGATTAAAAAGAACTAAGTTATCCAATCAACAAGAGTAATGGAAAAACCGTTGCTCCAAATTGATCTGCATGAAAAGCGAAGTTCAGGACAGCTCGTTATTTTACAGCAAATAACAGAACGGCGGATACTTTCTGGAATTACAACAGTTGATTTTCAATAGCTCTCGTCTCCTCACCCCCTGCCGTGTGCCATCAAATCAGCAGAACTGCGGTCTGTTGTAGAAACTCCACTGGTAAGCCACAAGCGAGTCGGTTCACCGCCTCTTTTCATTTACAAACATTCTTGTACAGAGGCACGACAGACAAGCAATCGGTAAATAAATCGACCGGTCAACCTTTTTCGCACAAACTCTTGGACATAAAGGGGATTGGAGATTGAAGTAATTGAAATCGTCCACTCGGTGAATTACCGTCTCGGCGCATTCAATATTTCTTGCTTTTCATAAAAATTTAAACCTAGTATAGAAAAACTAAAGAACTTTTCATTTTTTTTCTAAATATAAATTTTAATGACGGATAAATTAATATAAACTGGAATCATCAAATGTTTTTTTTTTTTGGTAAAATATTATATCATTAAAGTAGGGTCAAATCTGTAAGTGGGGGTTATTTATCTATTTGCATGACATAAATTTTCAATTAAAATTTCCATCTAAGTATTCAAATTCTCCTATAAGTATTGTCAAGAGAAATTTCGTAGGTATAGAATTGCATATGAAATTTATACAATATTGTATCTACTACCTAAAGTTTTCCTTCTTTACAAGATTTCAACAAAACTTATTAAATTGAGAACAAATATTCCTCGTACAAAAATTGATTTAGGTTAAGTTTCCGATTTCAAAGTTTTATCCTTGAAAAAGGTATTTGCATGAAAAGTAATTTATATCCAGAAGTTTAAAACTTTTGTAGCCTTGCAAATTTTGTCACTTCTGAATACTTTCTTAACAGTTTTCGAGTCCTTTTATCATTATTGAAATTGTCATTAAAGTGATATATTCCGCGCTTTAATCAATCAAGCTTATTTAATAAAGAAAAATCGCGTCAAGTGCGAGTGAGTAGTTTGCGAGTAAGGCAGAAGATAGCTGCAGCGGCAGCCGCAGGACGAAACGTCGACAAGACATCAAAGGCGCCAGTGGCTTGGCATTATCCGTTGCTGAAGAGGGCGCAGGCCCGCGCGTCGACGGCCCGAGCGAGCGACAGAGAGAGAGAGAGAGAGAGAGAGAGAGAGAGAGAGAATAATCTGTTTATCTGACGCACTCAATATCCGCAGGTGCAGCGCGGAGAAGCAGGCTAGCCGCGGCTTATATAGCTGATTCCTCAGTGCAGGCGCATCGCCACGTATACAGCCCTCGTAATCGCTCTGCGCTACGTTCCGCGTGACAGGGCGCCCGTTTCCCACTCGTCGCCGTCGTCCCCTTCTGGTTTAGTGGTATCCTCCGCCTCCGCCTCCTCCTCCTCCTCCTCCACCTCGACAAAGCTAGCTCTCGGGGCGCGAACAATAGAGAGGGTTACCAACAGCACCCTCCCCACCTGATACGGCGCACTATTATCCGGCTCGCGCGTCTATGACAGGCTCCCATGAATTATGCAGCGTAATGTAGACGGATGCGCCCTACCGCCAGAGCGAGTTCTGCCTTCATGGCTCACTTTGCCTGCGTCGTTGAGCCGCGCGCTGCACTGGCTTCGAGCATCCGTAAGCGGAAGTCAGGGAGGAAAGGAAGAGCCGACAGACCAACCTACCTGTGCGCTTATGCTCTGCTCTCTCATCGATGGACAACTCAAAGACACAACCACGCACGCTAGCTACGTCCCTGCCCCTGCTTTACAGCGAGCCCAAACTTTATGCCTTTCTACTCAGGACGCACGTGCGCCTGGCCAGGCTAGTTTCCTACCTTCTATGCTACCCTCTCTCACGCTGCGACAAACAATAGGCTTCTTTTATCATTCTCTTTATTAAAATAAATAATAAAGCAAAACTTGCAACTTCACTGTGTCTTCACTTTGAATAAAAGACAAAGCTGTTTTCTGCAATAAAGAAAAATTTAAGTTAACTAATTGTAGCTCACAGAGACTGCTCTCTTTTAATATCCTACACTTATATTAGCTGTGTAAAAAAATTTAATTTTTTAATTTTAGAATAGAAATTATGATTTATTTTCATAATTTATCAACGTAAAAGGAAAATGCGAAACCTTTTTAATTAAAACAAGTTACTGTAGCGTAATTGCATTTATGCACTAGTACTCGTTTTTATTTTAAGCATTCTGTTAAATAAATTAATTTTAATTTAACTTAAATATCAACCTAATGCGATTATAAGAAAAATTTCGCGTTTCAGCACGTTGACCTTTTTCTTAATTAAAATATTCCAGTGATTTGTTAAAACAGGTCAAATGTCTATGACAATCGTAAAGTTGTAGAAATATTTTAAGGCATTGAACTTTCCACACTGACTTTCCAATAGCGAGCGCGACGTTCATATTAATTTAATTGCGCCGCTCCCCACGCACGTACGTACACATAATGTATTAGCAGGTGAAATTGAAAAAGCAAATTAACGCGTGCTAAGAAGAAAGCAAAAGAAGCTAAAGTAGCGGAGAAAAAAGAGAAGCGGGAGCAGTAAGAGGGTATCTCGGTCGCAGAAAAAAGGAAATGGACCAACACGTAGTGAAGATTCGAGCCGTGCGTGGAATCGTAAAATCGCGGGAGACTAGAGGGACAGAAAGAGAGAGAGAGGGACGATCAGCGCAGCAACAACCTTGAAAGAAGGGCGAAACTAGTTGACCTTCTTCGGGAAGTGGTCGCGGCGAAAAATCCCAGTTGGAATTACGTTGGGAGGGCTCCTCTCCAGTTCAACAGGAGTCGCCCCGGGGGTGTACGCGCAGAAAAGTGGCTGTGCCGCACTTGTGGAGCAGGCGCAGGAGTAGTAGTAAGCTAGCGAGGAGGCTTAGAAAAATAAAAAGCGCCAGCGGAGAAACTCGCTCGCTTCTTTTTTCTTCTAGCCCCTACCCCCCCTCTCTATCGTCTCTCTCTCTCGCGCGCGCGCGCGCGCTTGTTTGCCTTTTTCTGCTTTACTACTTCTTTCGCATTCTCTTTCGGCCGCTTTATCTCTTTGCTTTCTCAGAAAAGTAATATCCAAGAGGAGATATACCGGCCGTGCGCTTAGCCGCCCGGCTACGTACACTCTTCTTTCTTCTATTTCGAGTTTGTCCATTTTTTTCTTTCGGCTGCCTCGCGCTCACCTGCGAGAACCTGCTGGCCGATTCTTCGAATTTATAGTTTTGCAGTATTTATTCAGATTTTACTATTTTCATTTACGGCTTGCCTTTGAGATTTTTTAATGCTATTTATATGAAAAGTTTTTAATGTTGTACAAATTCTTTTTCATGACTTTTTACTTTCAACCAAGATGCATCCCAATTCTGGAAATTCGACATGCATATTTTTAACAAAATTATAGAATACGATGTTAATTAAATTGACCCTGAAACGGAATTTCTGCTTTTTCGCGCGTACAATTTTAATTAACCTCATTACTGCTGATAAAAATATAAAATTACAACTAGACTTCTTAGTAAGTTCCATCTAATTCAGTAATTATGATTTAGAATATCAGTGTACTATTTTAAAGAGAATTCCAAAATGCATTAACATTAAATCATTAGTGTTCGCTATATTCCACAACATAATCTCAGTATAGGCGCAGAGCTTTAATGAAGCTCGTAGCGAATCGAATTTGGATGTAGTAATGTATTTATTTATTTACATTATTGCAGTATTATCTTTAGTAGCCTAAAATATGCCTCATTCAATAATTTAAAAGAACTAAAAGATTAAATAAACTAAAATTTCATGAAACTGCCTGTTTTTCATACTTGGAAGATTAGACGCTTTCGAATTCTTTATTTGGGCGATAAGTTTCTAGAATAAGATATTTATTCGAAATAACTGAAACATTGATGAATAGCTCAATAAAAGCAAAGCCATAGTATTAAATTAGCCAGTCCGTCGGTAAACTTGTAGTCAAACATCTGGGTGGCCATAGAGAGGCGATAATCAG
>UELX01005606.1:0-13164 GCA_900480035.1 Eupelmus urozonus | reverse complement strand
AATTTTTGTGAGCTTTCATGACCTTGAAAGCGAGAAAGAAATATTATCATTTTCCCAAATTTAATATAGGGTTATATGGAGAATCATTTATTTATCGCGATATTAAACTAATTAAAATTGAGATTTTTCTGAAAAAAAATTGTAGAAGTAGTAAATTGATCAAAGAATCTGTTACAATTTTAAAAGTGTTCTTTCAGAGCCTGTAAGGGTAATAGTTAATAAAGTATTAAAATATTAGTTAGATTTTCGTCTGCGGTCATTTGGCAACATCGAGCTTGGCATATTCACGCATGCACGTTCTATTTTTTTTGTCAGCTAGGATTGTTGTTAAGGTTATTTACATTATTGTTGATTTTAAATATTTTTTGCTAATTTGCTGTTGATGACACCTCTTTTTATAAACTTTAGCCGTGACTATTTGCCCTTTCCAATAATATATTCTTGTTTTTCGCTCATTTTTTTATTGCCTAACCTTAGGTCGAAAAGTAAACATAAATGAATCAAAGGCAATGTTGTCAAAACTAGGAAAGATACTGCGTTAGTCAGGCTCGAACTGAAGCAAAGAACGTTTTGACTCATGTGAATCGGTAGAACCTCGTTAACTCTAAAATTACTTTAAGGATTGTAATCTACAGTTTAAACTTTTATAAAATTAAAATGTAGTTTTTAAACTTTTTACTTCTACATTTCTCACTATGGGTTTAAAGTGCAATAATTTTCAAGATTGACATAAAATTTACTCCTGACTAGAATCTATATGTAACAGTTTTTGAGATTAGATCACAGTGTATAAACTATATATCATGCCCAAAGAAACATAAGCCTCAATCTTCATTTGTTCAATCAGATTTTAGGTTTATAAATTCAGTGATAGAGTAGATGTGGGTATTACTGCGGTTGTCTCTGTTGCTGCAGATTTTTTCAGAAAAGAATAAGTCTATCGTGTTTACTCGAGGAGCAGTGTGTTTTTTTAATCATTAATTACTGTCAAGATTTTATAACATCAGAAAAAAGATATTTACAATGTATGTATGTATGACTTTGGTTTATCCACCTGCAGTCTATTTGGGCAAGAAAATTATTCGTAAACCTTTGGTCCATACCGTTTTTTCTTTTTTCCTATTTATCAAGTGATACGAACTACCAAGCGGACATCTGTTTTGAGTATTTACGTTTGTCACATAGATTTGAGCACCGAAAACATTTTTATGTTATCTACCAAATAGTTAGTATAGAGCCAAAAATCAACTAAACGATCATTAAAAGTTGCATAAGGTCACTCATTCAAGTAGTGATTGCGCTAAACGCTGCTTAACTTCTCTGTTTATCGGCCGAGGTGCGGTTCCACTAACCCCCAACCTGCCGATTTATTTATATTGTAGTTTTATCATTAGGTCAACCATGTTGAAAGTGAAAATAGGGGTATTACTGCAGTATCATAACAGACGGTCAGCCTAACCTTGATGTTTTATTCAATTATAACTATTCATACTGATTCCAATCTTATGAAAATTCTAAAGTTTACGTTAGCTGAAAATCCGCAGTAATACCCCCCTTTACCCTATTGAAATTAGGTATTTTGAAGAAATTTTTTTCATGGTTTATAAGTAGAAAATGGATAAGTCTTTCTTAACTCGTTAAAGATTTTTTTTACATTTTAATCAACATTTGTAATTAAAAAAAAAATGTTTAACTAAAGATTTTTTTATATTGATTTTACTAATTATGACATTTTGAGCAGTGTATGTAATAGCATTTTTATCACAAGGCCGAAAAAAGTGGTTTTCCGGCTCAATGGTGATTGTCGCGTATATATCGTTGTTATGTATGTTTTTAAAATAACAAAATATTTTTTTAAACTACTTAAATTGAACTAAATTATAATCATGATTGCATGAATATATTTTTCTGGATCGACACGAGAGATCCTAAACGTAAATAACTTTTTGTCAAAAAAAATTTGAAATTTTTCCTTTACAACCCTTATTTTCATCTTCTTTTGTATCATTATTTGTAGTATTTGCGACTAGTAATTTTGGTACGAAAAGAAATCTAAAGCTTGCTACAACTAAAGCCTATTACAACTTAAAGAAGACTAGCTTGTTTCAAATATTTTACAATAATAATTACATTGAATTTTTTACCGTAAATAAAATTACAACTTTAATATCACAATAAAGAAAATCACGATCCGCTAAACTGCACGAATTTATTCTTCTAATTTATTTTTGTTGACAATTCTAACTGTAGTTAATCTAATGTCCAACCACTTATCGGCCATATAATCTTTTTATTTATTTATTATTATTTATTTTTTTTTTAATATGTTTTTAAAATCTAAAGTACATATTTTTAAGGTACAAAACATAAATGGACATATTTTTGATACGTATATAATTAGCATTCTTGTAAAATCTTTTTATACAAATTACGATTTTGGAGAAAGTAAATTCTCCATTTGTGAATCGTATTGATTACAGATACAATCATAAAATTTATTTTATGATTCTGTAAATCATCCACTTTTGCAATTAAGCACATGCTAAAATAACATATAATATTGTATAATACAAAAATAAAAATGTTCCTCTAATAATTCATTGAATCTCAGTTACTTTGTTAATCCCAAATAATTAAGAGCAGACATTTATATAACGGCTTTAAAAAGCTAAAATTTCCAATCGTGTGCGTTATCGACCCTTTTTGCTATCCATTACGAAAAATAAATAAAAAATTGTCAACTTTTCGCATCGCATTCCGTAAAACCTCAGCTCTCATTTTTCTCAAACTCTCCTTCCAATCACACCCCGCAACCTCCCTCAAAACAAAGAAAGACGCTGTAGGCCCGCATAAAACCTCCTATACAGGGTGAAAGGGGCGCTTCGTGGGCCCTCCTCGTCGCCCATTTTCTCCCTCTCCCTCCCCCTCAGTAGCACAGACCTGGAAAATTCCGCGCTGTATAAGTGTAACTGCGAGAGAGTGAGAGAGAGAGAGAGAGAGAGAGAGAGAGAGAGAGAGAGAGAGAGAGAGAGAGAGAGAGCAAAGTGAGCGCGCTGTACACACGTACACACAGGCAGCCACGCGCGCGCGCGCACGCATACACGTGTAACTGGGCCACGAGGCGGAAGAGCGCACCGCGCCATCATGAACCAAGCCAAGCCAAGCCAAGCGCGCGCACGTTGAGAAACGGCGCACGGCACTACAACACAGTGGAAAAAGGGAAGGGGAGAGCGGACGCGCGGTTTCGAAATTCTCGGAAAGGACTTTTATGTGCGCGGCTCCCGTGCCACGGGAGAGCGAAGCCACAGCACACGGCAGCTGGTACTTTCGCAAATTGTAAGAGAGAGGGAGGTGATATTATTGTATATGAGGTAGATGAGTATCGATGTTGCTTGATAAGGCTAATTGTTTCGTCTGGATTATGTTTACTGCGGAATTTCGGTCGAAAGCTTCTGGAATTTTCGTAGCCAGCTGCCACGTTGTAGATTCGGCGTTGGCTCTTTGGAACTACACGAGGCGTAGTTAGTAGGAGCCATTTTTGGGTGGATATAAGTTTTACTGGAAATACTAGTTAGCTAAGCTGACTAAATGAAAAAATACACTAGCTACTACTTCGGGAACTGTAATCGCAGCTATCAAGGCTGAACGGCTATAGTCGCCAAGGCTACACCGTCTAACAGTTGAAACATCCAACGATCGAAGCTTAGAACAACGAAAACCACGTTGGGATCGCGAAAATTCCACTGCAAAGAACCGCCTCCACATCTATCCCCAATTACTCCTCACACCCAACAAAATTAAGCAATCAACCATCATTAATAGAAACGAAAAGAACGAGCAATCCGGGCGCAAAATTAAGGGACTAGAATAAAGAATCTCGAAAGGGAGCAAGCGAGAGAAAACACAGGCTCTCGGCGTGCGCTGGATTTTCGCGAAGCTCATTCGCCGTCTCGCAGCTGGAAAGGAGAGAAAGAGAGCTCACGGAGAGCTGCAGAGAGCCAGCCGAGAGCTGGAGGGAGGCGAAATTCCTTGCGCAAGTGCGCAGTGCAGGCGCAGCGCGCGCGCGCTCCGGCCAAGAGAGAGGGAAGAAGAAAATGACGTTTCTCTACTTGCCAAGAGCAAGCGCGTACGTACTACGAGAGAGCTCGCCGCCTTAGCTTTTGACTGCTAATGAACGCCGCGATTTTCAGCCGCTGAGACTGGCTTATGGATGCTTGCGTAGATGCGCGTCTTCGTTGGCGTTGGTGTGCGTAGATGGATGTTGATATGGTGAAGAGGAGAGATAAGAGCGTGAGCTCTGTGTGGGTATCTTTTCCGTTGATGATCGAAGATCAGCTCGTTGGAATTGAGATTTTCTTTGTTATGAAAGTTTTCTAGCTATTGATCGAAGCTTAATGATGACTAAATACTTTGTAGTTTATTTTTGTACGAGTATTTGATAAAAGTTTGAGTTGAATTCGAGACTTTTCTTGATCAAGTGTGTACTTTCATTCTGTATTTTAAATAAACTTGGAATCAATAGGGTAGTAAATATAAGAATATAGGTATTTCATATAAAAGTGTCTGCGAAAATTCGAGCTATGATTATGCCCTAATACAGTACCATTCTAAGAATCTATTTTGCAAATTTTGTAAGAAATATGAAAGTACAAGAAGGTTTGAAGTTTTTATAAAGTAAATTACATAGGAAATAATTATTTTGTCACGAAAGTTTTGAACCTATTATTAATGGTATACTATTGCTTGAAGGCTAAAGTTTTATATATGTATCGATTATTCGCCCCTCTTCCAAGCGAAAAATAAAATATTCGAAGAAACATAATTAATTTGTTGAACTACCCAGTGGTATAAAAGATTCAAAAATCGAACATTGTAGCTTTTCATTAAAGCAATGAAGTCATAAACTGAAAAAATATATATAATATTGCAACAAATAGTACCATTTTATTTTTCACTTATACAATATTGTAATTATATTCCTTTTTTAGTTATATATATATCATTTATTATTGTACATAATTTACTCTATTTATTTTGATTTATTCTGATTAGCAATGAAAATTTTGATTTAGAAATGTTATACTTTTAATCGTCACATATATAAGAGCGAAATGTGCTTCAATATTGATTTATTCTATGCTTATATAACAAAAGCTGAACTAGCTGCCAGGGTAAATTTGAATTGATAACTATCTAGACTTTTTCGTTATAAGTTAACTGTAAAAATAATTAAATACATATTATTTTATTATACTTAAATTAAAGAAATATTTTCAGTCATTGTTGTTACTCACATTATTAAAATATAAACAATTATTAGTTACATAATGTGATAGCAAATATATGACTTAAAAGTCTGAGTCACAATTGCGCAATGACTATGAGTAACTACAGTCATTTTTATTATTAAACTCAAAAATTTGACATTATGCGTCTTATTTAATACTATTCTTTATTTTATTCGGATGAAATCAAGAAAACCATTAGATCAAGTGTGTAATTTCGACGTTTTTAGCGCATTAACGAAAAGCGAATTTATGATCTTACTCTTATGAGTAATTATTTTAACTCAGTAGAAAAATCTAAAAAATGTATTATAATATAAATTTCATGAATGTTTCTTTATAAAATTAACAATTTTTTAAAGTACGTAAAAGTTACGTATTCTTTTGAGAGATAGATTATTCTTCTGCATTTTTTAAAATTTAAATCAATTAAATATAAATGTATGTAATTAATAAATCGAAAACTAATCGAAAATATTTTTTTAAATAAATGTTGCTGTTTTATAAATATTACAACATAATATGTAGTGAGCATTTTTCAGTAGTTTGATAAAGTAGCTTAACGTGCTGATAGCCCAATACACTTAATTTACTCTATTAATTTAGTTAATGAATGAATTGGAAATTATCGAGAAAAGAATTAAAAATTATCAACTAAATTACAACAAACATTTTTTCAGAACTATTACTGCAAATAAAATTTTTTTACCTGAACACGCACAAAACACGCTTTCCCATAATTATTTTCCTTGCATGAAACAGTACAGTCATATACTTTTGAAGGGGGTTATGGAACATTTTGTTTTTATACACTGAAAAGGAGAAGTTTTGATCTACTAATCATGGATTTTTATGGTACTTCTACAAATGATTTCTGGTGATTAATTATATAGGAAAGTGCTTTGGATTCGATCTTATAGGTCCTCTTAGAAACATATGAAATAATATATTACTTTTCCATAATCATATACAAAACTTATGTAGATATGTTAATTCCCATCCATTTTCCAACAATTCAGCACTATTAATTAGCCTAGCCTAGTATTGAAACGAATTTATCATTTATTCGTAGATTCTAAGAACTGATGAAAATTAAATTAATTTATTAAGTAAGTAAGATCGTAAGATATAGTTGGTTATTAATAGAATTTAAAATATTAAATAACGGCACAAAATTTTAGATAGAATTATATTTTTCTTAGAATAATTCAGATTAGTAGAGAATAGGATTTTTTAACGTCTAAAGAAATAAATAAAAAATTCAGAAGAAATCGTATTTTATAATTTATTCATATTCTCATATATTTATACAAATTTAGGTATCCATATCTTTATACAAATTTTAGAAGAACCGTTTTTTGTTTATTTTATGGTTTTTAAAACATAAAAAGATTTTTTTATCTTCTTTTATCCAATCAAACCTCAAAGTTCTAACTTTAACACGATTTTTGGGCTCTCGTGGTATAAAATACATTTCGATACAAAGTGCGTATGGTGATTTGTGACTCGTGCGACTTTTCACCCTCGCCTCGCTTGGGCGAAAAACGTTTCGCGAGGCAAATAACCGCCTTCCACATCCGTATCGAAATGTACCATTGCCTCATGGGATTAATTTTTACAATTGTTTGTGCAAAATTGTACAATTACTTAATATTTATAAAACTCAAAGTTTATTAAGTTGAAATTAAGACCTTTCGATTGAATAAAAATAAAACAGTTCATTTTATCATATTTGGAGCTTAAGTTATTTACAGTAAATAGATAAATTCGTCTTTTTACTTTCATAAATACTTTTTTGAAATTTTTTAAATCTATCGACAATTTTTAACAAACTGGACTTTTTGAAATTTTGTTTCTTCAAAGATTTTAACTTTAACTTAGAGATAAATTGATTGAAAATACTTCTAAAAATATTCTGGACTTGTACAGCTTAGCTCCATAGATATCGTATAGATTAATTGAAATTTCAAAATTATTTTTGAATCTATGTTATTAACTAAATTTTTATATTTTTTTGAGTTTTTTTACAAATGGAGAAAATCTTTATTTTTTAAAACTTTTTTGAGGTTATAATACTTACGAGTATAAAATTGTAAAGACATTGGAAATTAAATTCAAAGTTTTATATTTGTTTGGAAGGTTAATTTACGTTTATTTTTAACTTTCAATAACTGTACCAAAAATGCAGTATACAACAGATATTCGATCTGAAAAGTTTACTCCCCTACAAGTGACTATCTCATCCCTGCGTAAAAACTTTGTATGAATATATATAGCCTTAACATAGAATCGATATAAATTGTATAAGAGTATTCTTTATATTCTTGACTATTCCTAAATAATATTTATGGTTCTAATTCAGTCAATACCGTTATATTAGTTGAAAATTTAAAGGAGAATAAATATAGAACATATTAATTGTAAATACCAAAACATATATAATTAAGGAAATATAATATAATATTCGTTATGATGTTGCTAGGTATAAAAGGCTTTATGAGATTAAAATAGAAGGATTTATTTCTTTTATTTGATACTACAAGATATCCCAAGAAGTTTTATCAAAATCCATGATCCGGTGACTATTAGCTCACCTTGTAAGTGCGCGAAACACTATGTTTTACTCGATACATGTAATTGTCATTGTCTCTTCGCTTGAGTAAGAAACTTCACACTTGTCAAGAATGAATCAAGAATTTTGCGTATGGAAAATAAGCATGGCTATCGTGTTTTATGAAAATAAAATTCGATGTTTGACATGAAGCAGATGGTCCAAATCATCAAAATGTACTATTTTTAAATAAATAGATATATAAGCTACTGTAGTACCTACTTATATTACATTACGCTAATACAAGATAAAATAAAGCACGAATAGAGTAATATACAGATTTATTTATAAAATAATTTAAATAATAAATTGGAAAAGTTATATTTAATAGAATAATCTAAACATTCAATAAGTTAGAAAAGATTTTATTATTTATATAAAGAAGTATTTTCAAACATCAGCAACCTGTTGGTAGAAATTAACAAGACAGGTTTTTAGCTGGATCTCTAGTTACTCAAGTTTTTCGAAGGTAATTAGACTACTAAAATAATAGGTTGTTAGGCTATTAGATGAATTAATTCATCGAGCTTTCTGAACAGCCTATACTGAACTGTGAAGAAATTAATATGATAAACCCACAAAGTATATAGTAAATTTGTACTATTTATATTTAACTTACAAGGAGAGACCCCAGTGTGCGGGAAAGAAATTTCAATGAGGCTTCAAGGATTGATTTCTGATATCTAAAAATGAAGAGCAGTACTTACATTTTCGTCAAATAGGCAAAATTATGAGCATTTCTTTTTGAGATACAATCTATTTAATCTTAAATATATGTTATTTTCTTTAAAAATAATGTTTTTTCTATTGACTGTAACATTCTAAATATTTTTATTATAGAAATTAGTAAAATAGATAATAAAGCTGGAAACAGAAAGCTTTAATTTAAACTTTGGTTTGGAAAAAAATATTGATTCTTTTGGAAATTATAAACAATTAAGTATCACTTACAAAAATGATTAAAAAATGGTCTTATATTTTAAGGATTGTTTTCGGAGAAACGTAGTAATTTTTCCATGCTATCTTTCGTTGCTTATGACTTCCGAAAGAATCAATATTTTTTACCAAACCAAAGCTTAAATTAAAGCTATCTGCTCGTAGTTTTACTATCCATTTTGCTGAGTTTTGTAACACAAGTATTTAAAATGTTATGGTCAATAAAAGAAACATCATTTTTAAAGAAAATAGCATATTAATTGAGATTAAATAGCTTATATATCGAAAAGAAAGGCTTATTTGACGAAATTATGGGTACTGGTCTTCATTTTTAGGGGTTAGAAAGTCCACCCTCAAAGCCTCGTTGAAATCCCTTTCCCTCATACTGCGGCCCCTTCCTGTTAGTGAAATTTAAGAAATACACTATGATATTTCATAATTAAACTCTTCCTTCTATTTTATAGAAGTATGTATAAATTATTAATTCTTTTTAAGTCTTCCTGTTGGAAATCGTTAATTTTTTGTTATTTTCTTACAATATTGATAAAAAAATTTACAACATGTAGACAATGTATTGGAAAACACTATCTATGGATTATCCTTGTTTTAGTAATAGATTTGAATAAAGCATTACCAAGATATTTTGCTAATAAATTGTCAAGGTTCTATTAATGTAAGTTAATATCGTTTGATAAATTAACAAAAGATATTTCTTAAATATTTTGAATGCAAATTTTTTTTTCTATGTGTCGTATGCATTATCTTATAATAGTATATTATACGGTAAAATCTATAAATCTTTTTATTTTAGCATTAGAAGTTTAAAATATGGTCATAACGGGAAGCCTGTTAGCATCGTTTGCAAATTCGATTAGGTATTCTAACATCATTAAGTTTTCCGTTGACATAATATTAATATAATGTATGATTCGAAAGTTAATGTAAATATCCTAGTGCCTGATTGTCTTAAGAATAGTATATTCATCATTCTTATACAAAGCAACGGTCAAGTGTTGAAACTAACCATTGCATACTATTATTGATGACCAGGAATTACTTTTCTTAACCCAAAAGGTCAGGCACTAGAACATTTTTTAGTTATACCGCGTATACTAAACCGACTAATCTCATTTTTTCTTTGTCTAAACCATTTCAATTAGTTTTAGAACACTTTTTCACATAAACCGCACTTAAAAATACTTTCAATTGCGGAGATACTTTCTATACTGTGCGACCCTATAACCGTACTTGACTTTTTTATTTCCAGTATTAAGTTATTTTTAAAATCGTGTCATTATTAAAAGTCAAATTGTAAACGATGAAAAATAGTACATTTTGATACTAGACGCGAGAAAGTGATGTCAGACTCATCCTCGCGTGGACGTTTGCGCTCGAGCGAAGCGAGGGTGAAAAGGCTACGCTAGGTTGAAATCACCTTCTCGCTCATTTATCGAGCCGTATTTTTCGATACAACGTGTACAAAGCGAGATTTAGCATACGTCTTTTTATTAAAGCGTGCGCGAAAAAAAATTTGTTTTATTTAGTCACCAATTAAATTCAATTAAATCGAAATTAAAGTCAAAATTAAAATCAATTAAATTTAGTTATACTATTTAAATTCGCTTATGTTTAAATAGTATAATAAATTACAAATAATGTAAATGGTGTAAATATTGCCCACATTTCCAACATATTTTCTGTAATATCATGGAGATATTAAGTATTTTATCGCGAATTGTATAGTTTGCAGAATATAATTTTTTAAATTATTTGACTGAATTTTCGTAATTGCAGTTTGACTTTTTATGCACATTTTCGGAAGTTTGATAAATTCAGAAAGTTTGGTATACTATAATAGCAGAGTATCATTGTTTATTGTATAATGGCACATTATACTTGAAAATTTTGCATTTTTTATATGAATTTCAAAATTTCATAATAGTTCATTTAAAATATTTAATTATAGATAATCAAGAAATCATATTAATATTTTCTTATGTTAAACGAAATCATTTTTAGCAAATAGTTCCCTACTAAAAAATTAACGAGCTAATTTTGTCCTTTCACCAGATTGCATCGATATTTGTTCGCAAAATAAGCGAAATATTTTCCAACATCTGATTGAAAACACTTATAGACTAATACATACATATATCTATCTGCAAGTAGCTTTTTATTATTATATGGTAACTAAATAAAACCATTTTTCAAGCGTTCAAGGAATTGGCGTTTTAATGTTCAAACGACAGCCGAAAACAGAGGAAACTAATTGAAATCTATCTTTTAGCTTCTTTATTTAGGTACTGCATACAAATATAATCATGCTCATAACTTTAAGCTGTACACTTTTCTCTTGTTGTAAATAGTAAATCGTGCAAGCTATCTAAAAACTTCGGGACTTAGCCTTTACTGATATACCCTTTTAACAAAAATGCATTCAAAAATCGCATAAATACAAAATTTTCAATTACTTTGTTCACAACTCTAAATGTGTCACCAAATACCTCAATGTTTCAGAAATGCCTGTAAAAATGCCATGATTCCAGTATAATTCCGAGAAAAGCAAAAATGTCGTAGTTTAACTCAATATTAGAAATCTGGAGCTCCAATACTGAAACTGAGACGAAAAAATACTGAGGGATTTCGAAGAAATTCAAGCCTTATTTGATAAAACGCAGTTTGAATTTATGGGACTGAGACTCCCATATTCGAACTGGGTTACGTCAACTTAGAAGTATACTAATTAAAATTTATCCTTCTTCATAATCACCATAATTTGACTTTTAATACATCCAAATCTGAGTTCAATTATAAGGTTCTTTTTTTAATTCTGGTGTAAAAAAATTATGTGAATCCCTATATTTTCAATCTTCTTTCTGTTCTCTGTGTGCAATTGATATATTTTTAAAACTTGACTTTATCTCTGTATCGAATGCTCTAGATTGTAACTAGTGTGAGACACCTTTCGGTCAGCTATTGCTATTTTTCCCCTTATTGTACAATGTACAATTTCATCATTTTATATAGCTAAAAATATATTTATTTATGTGACTAACTAGGGGAGGCCAATACGTATGGGACATGGATTTTGCTCAAATATTGAAGTATATTTATCAAGTGTCAAAAAATTAATAAAACTCGAATCTTATACTTTATGGCTTAAAAAAATTAAAGTTATTGTTATTGATATTTTTAACTTTATTTTAAGGAAAGATTAAAATGAATGCTATTCTTCAAATCTTTCTCATTCAGCCTAGAGAAAACTTAAATATGTAGGTATCTGTAAATACATAATATTAAATGTTATACATATATTAAACTCCTTTCAAAATTTACAACAGATTATGTTTAAAATATTGGTAAAATTCAAGCTTCATTTTCAATAGATTTTTATTGTTTGACATTGCACTTTTATAACTTTTGAAGAAAGTAAAATATTTTATTTATCTGCAAAAATCAAGCGCGCGCTTTTCTTTTCTTTTCATTTTCGTTTCTTTTCATTTAATTTTGTGGATGTTATAGGTACACACAAAAGTTTTCTAGGTTAGATAAAAATGGTTGAAGTGTAGCGATTACTTCAATCTTTCCTTAATATAAAGCTAAAATTTTATTCAATATTTCAAAGTTTAAGTAAAATCCAGCAGAGGCCTGGGCTTCTCCTAGGAAGTATTTATCTATCCAATTTTAATATTATCAAAATTTCTTCGGGATTTGTATAAATAATGTTTGTCACGATTTGTACGGTTTCTCGGAGTTGCAATACAATAGGATCTTCAAGGATATTGCTATACTAGTGTCAGAAGGTAATTTTAGTCTTACGTAGACGTTTGCGCGTGAGCGAAACAAGGGTGAAAAGGCTATTCTCGGGTCGAAATCAACGCCGTGCTCATGTATCAAACCATATTTTTTGACATGACATGCACAAAACGAGATTTAGTGTACACTTTTTTCTTCGAGAATCCACGAAATCTAGCTCTGCGCACGAAAGCTAAAAACACTGTAGTATATTATGTATGATAAGGGACTAAAGTTTCGAAACTCCTGGGCAGTAAACTCACCCTCGGAAAAAATTGACTTTGTTCTCGTCTTTTCATATAGTACTTAAGTTTTAAGGAGTTCAGTTAAAAATTATGATAAATTATTAACTAACAAGGAGAGGCCCAGTGTTGCGGGTCATGGATCTTGCTGAAACTTTTTCAGGGGCTTCTTTGGCCAAAATAAGAAGATCCGTGTCTCAGGGTTTTATTGAATAGGTCTTAAAATTCGAATTATGGATAAATTTAATAATATCTTAAAAGAAATAGCTTGTACGCAAAATTTTAATAACTCTGT
>UELX01005605.1:0-13166 GCA_900480035.1 Eupelmus urozonus | reverse complement strand
TGTTTTTTTTTTCAACTTTTTTAAATTTAGTATATAAATACGCAATTGTGATTTATAAAAACTAACTATCAATAAATCTAAATATTTATAAATATAATTAAAATATTAAAATTCAATCGATAAATGTGTTAATAAATTCTTTAATTTAGTTCAAATTTTTGAATAGTCACATCAAAATCCGAACTTAAAAAATCCAAATCAATTCCAAGTAGATTAATTTCCTTATCCATCTCGCATCATCGATATCACGTTACACTAAAACCCAAACTAGCTTAGTCAGCAACAAAATAAAAAGCAGCATTAGCGGCCTAGCAGCCGACAGAAATCCCTCAACGCTTTGACAGATCGCCTCTTTTCTAAACCAGTGCCAGTAAGCGAGAGAGAGAGAGAGAGAGAGAGAGAGAGAGAGCAAAAAAAGGGCCAAAACGCAGCCGTGCCATTTTCTTCGGGGTGTTGTGCCTCAACAGGGTCTTGTGTGTCGCGTGCCTCGGCAGATGCGAGCGCGCCAGAACAGGAGGGGAACAACAAGAGTGAAATAGCGGGGTGCAGCTAGCGAGCGCGCGCCGCCAAATGAAGGGCCATCGGGTAATAATAAGGAGTCGCCGGCGCGCAGCAACTCCCGTGCGCTCGCTCACCTCGACGTGCGTCCCGTAAAAAATCACTTCGTTTCTCTGTACTTTTTTTGTGGAAGTGCGACTGTGTAGGTACGCCACGCGAGCTCCGGCCGGCCGCTGATTGCGACTTGTATTCAAATTCGCGCGTGTGCGTCTGTTTACATAACGGATTGTTTTTAAATGCAGCAGACGCCCTATGAATATTTGTATTATTTGGGTTTTTCGTTTTCAATAAGTTTATATAAATTTGAGAAATTTGTTTTTTAAATTTTGTTTGGCGTCACGGGTTTTCCAAGTCATGGGACACTCAGTTTTAAAATTTGTCAAACTGGTCACTTTTTTTGGAAAATATTACTTAAAATTTAAACAGTATATCTCTATCATGGATAACCAAAATGAATAAAATACAATCGCACTTTTATGACAGGAATCGAACCAACAATTAATTAAAAGTACAATTATTATAAAATTTCCCATTATTCAAAAGATCGAGAAAAGTCGGCAAACAAAGCAGAAACAAAAGCGCGAGGAGAAAGCCTAGATCATAAATTAGTCTTCTTCATCGCACTCAAGAAAAATGAAAGCCCGGTTTAAGGTATATATACATACGCGGACTAAGAGAGCGAAAAAAGGGGTGAGATAAAGAGAGTAAACGCGAGAGCGCGCCCACGCGGCACGAGAAAACGACCAAGTATAAAAAAAGGAAGGAGCGGAGTAAAAGACAAGAGCGAGAGAGAGAGGGAGAGACGGTCCAGCCGAGCGCGCTTTCATTAGCATCTCTACTCGGAAGATTAGCGCGCGCTTTGGCCCGGCTGCATGTATATACACTCTCGGCTCGTGTCTCACTCTCTCAGCGAGCTCACGTAGGGAGATAGATAGAGAGAGAAAGGAAAAGAGTGGGAGATTCGTCGGACGTCGGTCTGCTATGGGCAGCTTTGAGAATATGAACTCCCGAGCTTTCGTTTCTTTCAAGGCAGAAGAGAGAACTATCCGGCGGGCTGGCGTGCGCGCGAGCCCAGGGGTAGAATCGACTGGGCGCGCGAGAGAAGAAACGAAAGAGGGAAAAGGAGTAGCCCTGCGCGTGGATATATAGCGGAACTGCGCGATGCAGCGAGGAATTTCGCTCGGCTGAATGCTTTTTTAGGATGAACAGCCCTGCGGATTGGTTGCGCGCAGCTGCACGTGTTTTAATATCACGAAATTTTGATCGCATTATTCGCGATGCAAAAATGTTTCGATTTTATAATTGTAATTTTATAACTGTTATATTGTGTGAATATTTTGTAAATATTGTAGAGATATTATGTAACATCGGTGCAATATTGTATAAGCATTGCTCGTAAAAAGTAATTCATAAATTAATTTCAATAAGATCTCAAATATTTTCAATCAACATACACTTTTGAAAATCTGCATGAAATGAAAAATTTAAGATTTATGTTAAAAACTGTCCAGAAGAAAAGTTTTCAGCTATATTAGTTGTAAAATGATTATATAGTAAAGTAACATTAAACTACAACACCGAGCCTAAAATTACCATCACATTCTTAAAAACTTGGTCAAACCCTTGGAACAACAAAAACGCAGGTATATAGCCAATCTCAAGCACACAACACGAGCGACGCGGTCTCAAAGAGCGAGCCTTTCATCCCGGAGACAAAAAAACTATCGTCATCCGCGCGATGACCGGCGAATTCAGTTTTCCGCGATTTTGAACGCGCAAGTGGGGCCAATTTTCACGGCAACTCGTGGCACTTGTGCCCGGGCCCCGCGCGCCATTGTCGACAATGATCAAAGGCATCGGGCTAAAAGCGTATGACGCGCTCAGCTCGCGCGCGCGCGATGTTTATTTTTACGTTCTCTCTTTCTCTCTCTCTCTCGGGGGCGCATATATACGCGCTCACACGCGCCTATACTCCTTCTCTTTCCTTTCTCTGCCTATATACGCGCGTGCAAGAGCGATCTCTATGCAGGCCTGTATATGTGGGCTTGAATTGGTACGCCGCGGAGTGAGCGATTGTGGAGCTGGTTGTTGCATAGCTCGGCACTAAGCGATATACCGAAAAATTATACCGTTCGATAGTTCGCGGCTTTTTTCCCTTGTTGGGCTTCAAGTGCGCCAATTCTTTTTGATTTGGGAAACAAATGAAATTTTTAGTTTTATTTTTTATTATCTGAAGCACTTTTTCGAACGGGAGCGCGGAATGCATGCAGTTTTTTACAAAGCAGTAATTACATAGAAGCATTTTAGTCGAAATAAGTTTTTGTAAATCGATGATGAATTTTTTATAATGAAAACTATTGGTATATAAAAGTCATTTTTTATAGTTTTAATTTAAAAAGTATTAATATTAGAAATGTGGTAATAAATTATATAAAAATTATTCTGTACAACTTATTCGAAATGTTATATATTCTTAAGTAAATCAGTTTATTTGTTTGCTTTCCAGATGGGCCTGCGCATTGGACTTTCCCGCCAAATTCCCCGCACTTGTAAGTACATGCATCACTTTAAAATTTATCGTACTTCCGCCCGATCGTAAGAATAAATAACCGACTGAAAAATAACACACACCCATCAAAGAACCATAAATAAAGTCGAAAGCCATAAACATTCAACATCGGAATATCACTGCAACCCATATTCAATATCTCTCATCCAATCCACGTCTTCAACCTCATCGATTTCCCAGCTCCCTTTTCACTCTACCCGGGAAAGACGACGATGAACCTATGCGCTCGCAGGGCAAAATTGGCGGGCTGTGCGATGCGCAGGCACGCATGCGCGATCAGGGGCGATAAATCTGCAATTTTCAATGTCGCGCGCGCGCAAGCGAGCAGGGGAAGACGCGCCAAGGGGGCGCAGAGGGGTGGTTGCTTCTGGCCAAGGTCTACCTATACAAGGCACACCTTATGTGTGTATACCTATAGACCGCGCGAGTAAGTCCCCGAAAAGCCGAAGGGGAATGACTGCAGTAGCGCGGCATCGTCGGGGGTTCTACGTCACTAACTCGCGCGCGCGCGTGTGTGCAGCTGCACGCACGTCATACACTTTTTCTTTGTCTCAAAAGGACCCTTCGACTGTATATACGCTCGCTCTGTCTCGAGCGGGGGGCCCGTCGTCTGGCAGATGTTTCTCTCCTCGTGACGTTTCGTACGTGTATGCGTATGTGTACGTGTAGGCACATGTGCACGGCCGATTCCCCCCTTAGGTGTGCAGGAGTGCACAGAGGTCTTGCGATTGTAGGTAATATAGGTGCGTATTGTGTGTTAGAGAGAGAGCTGAGCGCGGGGCCGCAAGATGACAGGAGGTCGGGCATTTGCCTTTTAATGCGAAATTGTAGATTGCGCGAGCGCGTGTGTATACGCCGCGCGAGTTGGAGGATTACGCTGATTCGCGGCGTGTATTTGACTTGGTAATTTATGCGGGTTCGAGTATGTGTGGAGAGTCTCGCTATTGGCTGTGTAATGCTGGAGAGACTTGAGGTTTATGGTTTGCTGTTTGTGTTTTGAAATTTTATACTTTTGCGAATCTTGGGTTTCTGTTTGGTATTTTTAATATACTTTGAAATAAAAATAATAAAGTAATGAAATAAAGAAATGCAATATTTAATATTTCTCCGTTATAATATCATTGGTTCGACTCTAAAATATTTAATTTCAAGAATGAAAATGTAAGTTTCTTTAAATATAACTGAAAATCTAAAAATAATTTTAATCGTAGCTTATTATAATTAGAATTCAATTCAAATTTTCTATTATCTATAACGTTCTAAAAGCCTTTTATAAAATTAAGGCATGTAAGTATACTACGTCATTCGGAAAATGAAATTTTTACATTCTCAACTATGCATAAAAGAATAAAGAAATTAGCCAGCGCACGAACGCCCACGATGTATTCGCCATTAAATCATCACATTGTCCCAGCTCCCTCCCAAAGTAAGAGTCCTCAATCTCAAAAAACCGGGACTCGAGAAGTCAAAAATAATTTTCCTCTTCAGCACAACCAGCTCAGCCAGCGCCCATTCAACGCTAAACGTCCCCAGAGCCCACCCCAGGCACTTTTTCAAAGCAAAAATTACGAAATTGAAAAAAAAGCAAGCGCGCGCCGCAAGTCATCGTATAATAGAGGAAGAAAACGAGCTCACATCCTCGTTGGCAAAACGTGTTTTGTTTCTGAAGAACGGGCTCGCTGCTCGTCGACTGTGCAGCGCGCTCGTAATTGCGTAGCTGCAGCAGCAGCAGCGGCAGCGCGTCCTTGCACGAACGAGGATGACATAAGTGCGGACACGACGTGGGGACATTGTGCAGAGTTCGACGAGAGTTAGTAGGAGGAGGTGGAGGAGGAGGAGGAGGAGTGTCTCTTGCGCTGGAGCGCGCGTGTGTATAGTATCTTCAGATGCCGCCCCGCTGCGGATACCGCGAGAGAGCGCGAGCGATAAAGAGGCAATTTAACGGTCTTGCTCCTGATAGGAAAAACGCCTACCAGAATAGAAGCAATCTGCGCCGCCGCGATGCTGGCCCTGCCGCGACGTAGTGACGGAGATATGAGGCGACGTAAATTATGACTGTTCAAGTTTTAGAAATGCGTTATCTGAATGTTATTCAGTCTTTTATTTATTGTTTTTCTGGATACGTCAGTTTTGAAAATTATATTTTGCTTATATATTATATTATGTATTTCATTATGTAGCATTATAAAATTATAAAAGCAAAAGTATATGTATACATGTTAGGCATACTCAAGTTCCCGTTAGAAAAAAAAAACAAACAATTAAATAATTACGCGAAACAATTAAAACCGTTTTTAATTGATCGAGCAGCGGGCTCTTACAATCTCGCCGCGGATTCTGATACACTCGGCTCTGAAATTAAAAGCCAACACGTAATTTCAAACGCAAAGTAACAAGAAAATATATACGCCGCAGCGCTCGGGGCAAAGTGCTTCCGTTCGCTTTTTAAATACATCTGAAAATTTCCGCAAAAGTTACAATGACAAGTGGCAGAGCGAGCGAACGAAAAAAAAAAAAGCCGAGAGAAAGGTTCAATTTGAGCGTGTATAACGGTCGCTTTCTCGCACACACACACACACAGACACGGGCGTGCGCGCATACATTTTTTTCTCCTATTTATCTGCGAGCCTAGAAAGCGGGGTGCGCTGAGCGCCGCCGCCACCGCCGCCCCTTACGTAATTCTAACCGGTACGGAGCTCAGGAACTCGCTGCTCGCTCGGCAATTATCCCTACTTCCGCGTACTTGGCCGCTGGAACTTGCGTGCGCGCGGCTGATGTGTATATATACAGGCCTGCAGCGCGACCGACTTCGTTACGAGGACAACGGAATGTCGAGTGCACGCGGTGGTTACGACTTGCGCGCGCTGCCCGGCGTTGCCATTCTTTAATTTCTCACTTGTGGAAAAAGTCGGCGCTGTGTACGACAAGACTTTTTTTAACGGCGGCTGCGGCTCTCTCTCTCTCTCTCTCTCTCTCTCGGTTGCCCTTGTTTTTTAATTTTTTGCGCGCTCTCTTCTTATGCTTCTGGGCGGACTGCTTTTTTTTTCTAGAGGAAAAAAAATGTCTAATTAAGGCTGTCCATTCTTCAGGGCGGCAGGAGTTTAGCGGCCGGATCAAAGCTGTGTATTTTTCTTGGCGCGCACTCGGGGAAAATTTGCAAAGTGACAATTACTCGGCGGCGTTAAGGTGGAGAGAGAGAGAGAAAGCGAAGTGCGCGCGCGCTTGAGGCGGCCTGATAATTAACGAGAGTCGAGCTGTGTTTTCCACGAAGGCGTCGCCGTAAACCTTCTGGATTCTAGGCTTTTAAGTAATCAGGTTTATTTGGAAAATTGTTTTCTTGCCGCTTTTTATAAAGTAAACTCATGCTTTATTTTTACGTAGATAACTCATTCTATTGGATTTATAAAAATTAATTACATTATTAAATTTTAATTTTAATATAATTATCGTGAGTGATTTGTAATTTAAGAATATGTAATTTAACAATTATTTTAACGCATTAAACAAAACTCTCGAATAATTTAATAATTCTCCGGTCGCCAAACGCTCACTAAAAGAAAATAGCTCTCTCGGTTAAAAGAAACTCATCATACAGAGCGCAAAACGCGCGGAAAATCGCCCTCCTATTCACGATTTCCAGCGCGAACGAAAGGGAGAAAGACTGAAAAAATTCGGCAACAGCGTAGAAATAATTCGAGTGGGTTACAACTCCGCGGAAATGCATCGGCTTCCGTAGGAGGGTTATACCATTCTCTCCTCTCTCTCTCTCTCTTCTTAACAGGCACAACGAGCGGCGCGCGCGCGCGCGCATCGTTGTCGTCACACCTGACATCACACACAGGCACGAGGGGGCAGATGGGCCCCCTCTCGAGCATGACGGCCAAGCGCGATATCGCCCCACGTAGAGGCGAAAAATTAAGAACAGCTACTACCTGGCGGCTCTCTCTCTCTCTCTCTCTTTCTGGCGTGCGCACCCCAGCCAAGGCATGTCAGAGGAGGGGGTAGCTGACGCGTGCTGCGCTCGTTCTTTTACTTGGCCAGCTGCTCAGGTAGCAAGCGTAGCACTTCGCCATTAGGAGGATAAACTGCCTGCGTATGGATCGAGGGGTCCTGCTGCTGCTGCGAGCTGCTCTCTCTCTCTCTCTGTCTATCTCACTCCCCTCTCGGACGCGTATAACTCTGTATAATCTTTCATTTCTTTTTATGCCGGATACCCCCTCGGTGCGCGTACGGGCGCTTCTTCCTGCTTTGCAGCGCTACTTTTATGCGCTTGCTTTTTTTTTGAGCCGGTGAATGATTTTGAGTTTTGCACTTTTTGCCCGCGGCGGACTTGGATGGGAGGGCTTTGTAGTGTGCCGTTAGGCAGCTGTTGGTATTTTATGGCTATTATTAAATAAATTTGTTAGAGATTGTTTATTGCTTTTTTAATGTATAACGCTAGTCGTATATAAGTCATATAAAATTTATTATTTTTTCAAATTTTTAAATTAAAATCCGTTGAACAGAAAAATTCATGCGATATTAATTTAAAGTAAATTTAAAATAAAAACTGTTGACTAAAAACTTACTTAAAATGTTTCTTATTAAATTAAAAGCAATCTATTCTAGCCCTGAGAGTGTAAAACTCCCGCTAAATAATTTTTCAATCCAAACCAATCGTTCTCAAACTCTAACTCCTCACAAACCTACTTCCTAATGCCCTTCCCCTCTCCTCCCCAGCCTCCCGCCAACCCAGACCGATGCAGCTCTACTGTTTTTATTCACTCTCTCTCTCTCTCTCTTTCTACTTTACTCTGGCCGCTCGCTGCGATTCGCTCCACGCGCTTTTCATACACACACGCACATACCCTCAAACGTGTACTTAACGCAGGGCGCGCGCTGGCACGTGGACGAGAATAATACAAAACAAGAAAACGCGCTGAGCATGCCGCTACTTGGCAATTACAAGAATAATGCAGGCAACATCAGCCCCCCCTACTCTCCCCGCATGCGGCGATTACAATTCGAGCGCACGCCGATTGTTTCCGCGATGATCGAGTATTCTTGCCCGGAATTCGCGCTCTTTATTTTTGCATACACACGCGTGCATGTGTCGTGTGTAAACGCGGCATTCCAGCTCTCGGACGCTGCCAAAGGTTAATGAACGCGTCGCTTGTGCAAAAAGCTCGATTGTAATTTATGCATTTAGGTGGGCGGTGGGTATCGATTGCGCGACATCACCCGGTCATTCAAGCTTTTCGTTTGTTTATTTAAAGCGAGACACGCCCGCGAATTCCGCGCTTCCGGCGAAACGAAGCGGCTTCTGTCTATATATACCTGAACATCATCCGGAAAGCCTGAAAATAGCGAGCTTCTGAAAATAAGATGTACATTTCCGTATGGTCAGCGATTCTTGTCGGCTTTCTTTTACCGTGTAATTTTCAAGAACGGCCAAACAGTACCCGCGCAAAAGAAAAACACAGCGTGCGCCGTAAGGCCAGTTGCTCGGTAAAATTGCGGAGAGAGACGTCCAAGGCTTACAAGGGTGTTAAGCGCTCCTTAAAGACCGCTCGGTCAATCGTCCGGCCGCGGCAATTTGTCGTCGCCGCTGCCCCGGCACAGCAGGAAATTTCCGCCTTGGAAAAATAAGGCGTGAGCCTGCGGGGGCGGTTTGTATTGTTTCCGCGCTTCTTTTCGTGCTAGAGCCTGCGGAGTACGGACAATGATGGAATTGACTTTTAACCTCGGACCTTTCCCTTTTTATTGTAGGTTTAGCTTTTTACTGCGGAGATGGAGCGTGGATGAATTGGATTAACAATGAGGCGGTTTATTGTGGGTATAGCGGTAATGCGGCGGGGGAGAATGAGGAAAATTGTTTGGAAAGTTTTAGAAGGAAGGTTGGACGGAGATGTTCTTTGGGCTGCGTTCCGGAAATTTTGTTATGGTGCTTCAATGCGGACAATGTTGAATAAGACGTTAAGGTTCGTAACCGGTGTAGTGGTCAGGTTTGAGAAATGAGATGCGTTATAATTTGTCAGAGAAAAATATTTGGTTTTGGGTGAAATCAGCACCCGCAGTAAATTTATGATATTAGCTTTTATTATTCTTTAAATAAATTCTTATTTATTAAAAGGAATTGATCGCTTAATTGAATAATTTATATATTATTTATATATATTTAGATCTATTCTAAATTTGGTAAAATATAGTGCTAAAAATTGGACTTATGAGGGCTCACTCAGTTTTAAGAAACAACTTTAAAACATTTTTGAGAATAAAAATTAGTGAAAATTGTAAATCTTAAATTAAAAATTATAAAGAGAATGAGCCCTTATAAGTTCAATTTGGTTAAGAATTGGCTCAGAAACTCTGCGTACTCTAAAAAAAGGATGTTTGACTTAGCGAAACCTTCGATATGGACTTATCAAACATAAGTATATAATTTTGTTTAAGGGATCACATTTTCAAAGTTATTTACATTAAATATTTCAATCTTACTACGTTTTATAATTATTTTTATCACTATATTTTACCATATTTAGAATAGATCTAAATTTGGTGTATCCCTCCCCTTAAAATCAAATAAAAATTAGAACTACATCAAATTACTTTTAGCATTTATCAATCAATTTACATTTCGAATTCAACTATATTATGTATAGAGCTAGCTACTTTCAAGATATTGAACATTCAAAACCAAACTAACTAAAACAATCATTGTCCGACATATTAAAATTTCAAAGAAAAACTCCATCTACCGAGAATGGATTACGCTTCGCCCCTCTATACCAGCTCTCTCATTCTCAATAACCAAACCGTAAGGACCACCCGCTCGATATTCGAAAGAAAACGGTACCCATCAACATATGGCAACTCGAAAAAACACACGCGCATAACGTCAATCTAGCCCTTGCGCGCGTGGCGATCGACAAAAAAATCCAAAGGATGAAAATAAAAAAAGCCATCGAAGAGGGAAGGAAAAGCCGCTACTCACTTTCGCTCCGCCGTGTTTTTTCCCCATATACACACACACTCCCAACCTCTCGATACTGCTACATCCGGTCTAACGGTGCAGATTAGAGCCAATAAATAGCCTCGGTCCCGTTGGCAAGCTGCGCCGCCCTCATCTTCTTCTTCACGGACACGCGAGAGAAAACTAAAGCCGCCGATAGACACAATAGCAACTTGGCCCAATAAACATATGCCAGACGAGCGCGACGCCGCTCGCATCTCGATGCGCTATTATCGCGGCGCGGCTCTCGATTTCTCCTTCATCACGGAAGAATTCCTCATTTTTCGGCTAATGTTTCCGGGCACGCGCGCGCCACCGCCGCCATCTGCTGCGGTTTTTCCTTTTATATCGAGTGCTAGGTATATATACACAGGGACGGACCGATCCAAAGGGGCCTTTAAAAGCCGGCGCGCGAGCGCACCTTGAGACCTGCGTCTCTGGGCCAAGGACCCTCGACTCTTTCGGGCTGCCCTTTAAAAATCGACCCACGCGCCAGCCAGACACCCTCGTTTTCTTTCCTTCCTCTGCTGCTCTCGGCCTTCTCTGAGCTTCTACCTATATAAGGCTGCTTTGCCGCGGTGCTCTTTCAATGGACGCACGCCGGCATGTGTGGAATCGCACGCCTCCTTTTCTTCGAGGGACTGTATAGCTATACGGATATTCGATCCGCGTGAGCGGCTGAATGCTGGATGAGTATTATAAGATGAAGAATACTGGCTCTGTAGCGGGTAGGTGTGTGTGTGTTATGTTGTTCGGGAGAAAAATATTGGCCCCGTTTTTATTGCCTTGGCTTTTATAGTCGCGCGAGCTTCTTTTCACAACAAAGCTTGGAGTGCGCATTATTTTGTTATCCTATTGTGGCGTGCGGGGATCGGCTTATTATGATCGAAGGTGAGTCCTAATTTGACAGTATAAAAATCTTTACGGCTCGTTGGGGTTTCTTTCATGAAGATGGGTACTTTTTTTCTTGGGCTATTTGATAGGAGCTGGTGAGTTGTGGAACGAAGGATAAATTTGATTATTAGGTGATTGTAGGTTTTTTTTTTAAAGACCGCCTTGTAATAGATACTTTAAGATCATGCGTTATGAGATAATTAAGAGCGTGTATGATGTAATTTAAATTTTTAACTATAAATATTATAAATTTGTAGAACCTTTAAAGTAATCAAAGTAATTAATTAAGTATAAGAACTGATAATGAATTTCTACGTAATTAATATTAATCCTCATTATTGCAAAAACCTATAAATTTCTTATTTTTCATAACACCGATTCATCCGACCTATAAAACAAACGATAAACACAATTCCTCGAAGCCCGAAATTTCGTACGCTCAACAAAGACAGTCAGCCGGGCATGAAAGAGGGCTTGGAGAAAATGAAAAAGAATCCGCGCCCGCGCTCATCGTCATTAATTCGGTCCCTCTCCCGCCTCATCGAGCAGTCGATTTCTTTGCATAAAGACAAACGCGCGTACATACACCCAAACCTACACACACATAACCAGGAACACGCACGCCCGACAGACAAATCATCGAGCAGTGGTACAGCCGCAGCAAGAGAGGCCGAATAAAAAAAAAGGGGGAGAAGGGACCAAGAGAGCTAGCGCCACGTCCTTCGCTGAGCGGCATCGAGGCGCGGTCCCGGGAAATTAAAAAAAAGTGCAATCCCAGATGGTGCATCGCCAAGCATTTCTGACCCGTATCCCTTGTAATTCTCGGCTCCTCTTTGTCTTATCCGCGCGCGCGCAAGCTCGGAGGGTGCATCCCGCGCGCCCGCGCGCGGTTTAGCTGCAGGCATGTGCACTTTTGCCGTCTCTGTCTCTCCGTTCGCTCGGCGGAAAAAAGAGAGAGAGAGAGAGAGAAAGCTACGAGTCTGAGAAGACGCGTGGAACAGAGATAAAAAGCGAGAGAGAGAGAGAGAGAGAGACGGAGCTTTTGTGAAATCGCGGGGGTGCGCGAGCGCGCGCCGCTGACAGTGAGACTTTTATTAGGGAAGGAATCAGCAAGCATGATTATGTACCTTAGAGCAACGACGGCTGCATTGTCGAGCGACTCTCTCCCTCGTGTCTGTGTGTAAGCATGTGTATGTGTGCATGATGCGGATACGAGTGTGTGTCTCTGTGTAGATGTACATCCACGACGGCGCGATTTAATGCATGCTTCGATTCCTTTTGAATTTTTTTTTTTTTTTCGCTTCTTCGAATCTTTTGCTCTCGGGCTTGCGCCGAGCAGCGGCAGCCCCTATTCTTTACCTTCGCCGTATCTTTTTCAGAGCCGCGGCTCGTCCGTTTTCTACCTCTTTTTCTTTTCCTTTCAGCCAGAATTTTTTCCGTCTCTACGTCGCTTCCATCTCTCTTTCTCTCTTTCTCTGTCTCTCTGGCTTTTCGGCACGGGGAAATGTGTGTCGACGCGCCATTGTCGCGTAGCCTCCGTCTCTCTCGCTTCTCGCTAATGTTTTTTAATGTTCGGAGACGAGGAGCGAGCGCTTCGTTATATGCGCTACGTATTGAATGCTCGATGTGCTTCTTTTTTCCGTATTCCGCGCGGGTTCTTGGATTTGCACGCTGAATTTAAGGTTTTTCGCTTACTCGCCCATTGTGCGCGCTGTATACGACTCTCTGTCAGTGTGGCTGTATGTATGTATAGGATATCAAGCTTTTGTCTATACTTACGGTGAGCGCTGTCGTGCCGATGTGTAAGATGCAAGTCCCTGAAACACAAATAAAGTTTTTGCGTAAGTCAAGCTGCTAATGTGCTGCTGCTCCGACTTAAAATTAACCTCTTAAAAAATTACATTTCCAATATCAATCGGCTCGAATTAGATATTTATCCGTTAATTCATTACAATCTATTACGATTATATTGTAGAATAAGTTACGTAAAAATAGCGTCAAACCATGAAAAAATTGCTGCTGAATAAAGAGAGCAAAGTTCATCTGATTGTATCTCCGTTAATTATTCCAGAAGCATCCCTGGCCGAAAGAATTTATTAAATCCTATTAGATTCCGATTTGGTCTATGTTAAAAGGATAGGCGATCCGATTAAA
>UELX01005604.1:0-13168 GCA_900480035.1 Eupelmus urozonus | reverse complement strand
CCAGGCGTTTTGTTTCGCTCTTTTTACGCGCGAGCCGCCTGTATCCGGCTTTGATGAGCGAGTTTGTAGTTTGACGTTGAAACGTAGTCGTGCTTGTTCCTGTTTGTGGGTAAAGCCGACGCTTTATTCTTTTTCTGGGATACATCCGAGTCAATCGCGCGATAGGTCGTAATAACTACATACGGTTGAACAGGTGGGCTCCTTTGTGGAACTTTAATGAGTGGGCTTTTCCTTTCCGGGAACAAAAAGGGATGGATTAAACAAGTGTAGTGGTGTAGGTCGTTTTAGAGAACCAGTGCACGCCCATATACCTGGATCTATCGAAATCGCTTGATCCGTGACAGCGAGCTCTTTCTCTTTCATTATTTTTCTCGTTATGTTTTGACGATTTAATTGCTTAGAAAATTATGCTGTCAAACAATGTAATTACAATGTGCCACATGGTTAATGCTTCATTTTATTTTTCGTTCATCTTTTAGAAACTCGCTACAATCGTGACAATCGATGTGTGATAGAAATATTTGTAAGCAGACCTGAACGTATATATCGTGCCAAATAGCACGAGATATACGTTCATGTGCTAGACACGAGGGGCTATTCACTCAGAATAAAGGGTTCAAGTGATTTCAGATTTCACAGGATTTCATGTAAATATTTCAATGATTTCGCGTTCCACTCAAGTAAAAAAATTTGATTAGATTCTTTTCAAAAGTAATTGATTTCAAGTCATATAAATGATTTCAAATGATTTCGAAATCGGTTTGAATTCAATGATTTCAAGTTATGTTTAATGTAGTGTCTATTTGTAATAATAATTTTTAAATTTTTAATTAAATTTTAGTTATAAGGATGAAGTCAATATCATTTATTAATCAAATTTATATTCGTATTCAGAGTTTAATATGTCGATTAATGATATCGATTAGTGTTTAGTTTTCATTCCACAAGAAATTTGAAGTCCTTTCATGTCTAAATAAAATCTCATGCGTGAAATTGACTATCAATCGTAAAATAACAACTTGTCCTACCTATCACACACGAACGATATTATTGACGAGTTCCGTTCCTAAGAGAATAATTGAAAAAGGGGCTAGTCCAAAAGGTGCGGCCCCCAAAACGATCCTGCCTACAAATAAAAAAAACATCCTCCATCAACATTTGATATTTGAAATAATACTAGCAGAAGAGAGCCTGACGAGTCCTTCCTTTAGTCCGACCGCAAAAGTTTCGACGTAATACGCTCCGTTTGCCACCTTGCCGTTTGATCGCGTGCGCGCGCGGCCCTCTCAGCGCCCAACTGTCCGACGCAGGAAGAAACAAATTTTCCCGTAAACGATTTTTGAAAGGTTGAGCCGCTCGTTTCCTCCTTTCATCCCCGTTCCCCGTAATATCGCGCGGCGAGCGCTGCTACGCCTTTTTCCTTGCCTTATTTTTTGTCTGTTTGTTTTCGTCGGGTCTCACGGTAAAATTGTTATTTTTACGCGATGCGATTTTGAAGTTTCGTTCGGCTTGGCCCTCCCCTTCGTATCGATAAGTTTGCTCCGGTTATCTTACGCGGAATTCAGACGAGTGTTTTAGTTAAATTTGGGGTTTAGGTATTTTTGAGATTGAAATTTACGGCGACTTAAATTTCAAATGCGAAAATTATACTAATGCGCGACTTTTGCCTTGTTTGTCCGAATGGGCTTATTTGGCCTCGTAGAGTAAATCGTTATTAGCAGTAGTATCACGGGATTGGTTGTTTCATAATTTTGATTATTTTATTTTCAACACAATAATTATTTTCACCGTAGAAGAAGTGAATATTAAGTTATTCTTAATAAACTGTAATTAAGTTATATAATACTTACTTAATTTTGAATCAAATTACTATTTATTTATTTGAATGTAAATGGGCTAGAAAGCTCTATATAAACAATCAAATACAGATATAAAACAAAATCTAAAATACATTAACTACAAACGTAATAAGATTTTTATAAAGCTGGATTCAATGAAAAATACAAAAGTTGCAATTAAGAATCAAAATTTTTTATTCAACTTGCGATAACTCCAATAATAATCTTATAACAAATTAACTAACTCCTGATTCCGGCGACTTTCCCAGCAGTGGTTTAGTCACCCCTCTGTGCCGTACACACCTTATCTTCCATTATTCCGTCAAGCGCTCGAACGATAAAGTCGGCAAGTCATCATCATTCGATCACGGCCCACGGGATTAAACTCATCAGCAGGCCGTTCAATTCCCCTCGCAGCCAAAATGATCCATTTTCCACTACTCCTTTCTTTCTCTCTGCTCGTCTCGCGCCTTTATCGTGTGATTGTCTGTCCGGGCGCGGGAGATGAATGTGGATGGATGCGAATTGATCGGCCGGGAAAGCCAGATTTCGATCTGCGATTCGCCACGGAAAACGCGATCTGTATACCCTCTTCTCTTGAGGGTACAGGGGAAGGGTGGAAGAATGGCATTTTATTCATGGTGTGGCTTTTCCAAGTTTTTCAGAGATCTATGATTGCATAAGTTGGCCGAGTTTATCGTTTGAAATCCGATTAAAGAGATGGCCGATAAGAGTATCAAAAGTGAATTATATCGTAAATGATAAAATGATAGATGATATAAAAGAATTGTTATCACTGTTATATCATATTATCATTATTATTATTATTATTTATTAGTTATTTATTAGTTATTTATTTAAATATATTTGTTAAGATTTGTTAAAAAATAATGTACAATTTTATAATTTGTATTTAGAATTTTTAAGATAATTGTAATTAATTTATATTTTCATAAAAATTGTCTTGTTTTTACCAACGAAGCCGCCAATTAAATGTCCGAAACAAAAATTAAAATCAAAGTTAAATTGAAGTATGTATTAAAGTTAATTAAAAGGCCGAGCCAAGCAAGGTAAGTAAAGGCAATGCGCAGGCAGCCACGATTCAAAAACCGTGAAAACCTCCGTGATTGAAGTCACTCGAAAGGGAATACGTAAATGAAAAAGTAGACAAAAATGGAAGTAATCAGGCGCACGGATGGCCGAAGGCAATGCGTCGCCCTTTGCCTCGGCCTCTGGTTGGACGATGAATAAAAAAAAAAGAAGGAAAAAGAAAAAGCGCCGTCGCAAAAAGAAAATGAATACCGAGGAGCTTGTCGTCGCCGTCATCGCCGAGGTAGACGCCCTTGTGTATCAACGAGCGGCTCTCCCGTCTATTTTTCCCTCGTTACGGCGCGCACGAAGCCAGATGAAGGGGAATTGCTTATCCGCCGGGATACTAAATGTAAAGCAAAGAAGGAGGAAAATTTCAGCATGCCGGATAGAGATGGTTTACGCGTAATCCGCGAAGAAAGTACCGAGGAGACGTGCTCTGATAATGGCTAATCTGCCAAAAGATTACGCCTTTTTGACCTAGACAGGGCACGCCTTTTGCATTTTAGACAAGCTCCGGAATGAGTTCGCCCCGCCTGCGAGTATAGATTATTGCCTTTATGAAGATTAACGTCGCGATTTTCGGGGTAGGGTGCCTCGCTTTAGTTCAACCAAATTAAAGTAGAAGAGTTGAAACATCTTTTTGTAATTATAACTTTATTATTATTTAAAAAAGGTCTATTAAGCGAATTGGCATATAAGATTATTCATATGCAGATATTTAAGATCTTATAAAAGTCGCTTCGACTCTGATAATTCTACCTTACACACGGAAAAAGTCTCATCTTGCGCCTGATCATTTGTAGAATACGATTTAATATATTATTTTTTATATATTTCCTATATACAGAATAACAATTGAATAGCTTTAAACAAAGACAATAATTTCCTAAACTCAACGCGAGCTCTCTAACAAATTTCTTATTCTATCACAAATTTCCCCAACTTTAACGTATCAATCAACAACCAAACTAAATGCAAGTCTGACAAATCCAGAGCCAGAAGGTCAAGGGTACATCCAGACTCAGCCAAGGAGGATGAGACAGAGAGAGAGAGAGAGAGAGAGAGAGAGAGAGAGCAAGGGCACTGCTGGCAGAGACAGAACATCCCGCTTTACATTCGCGCGGATTAATAATGCAGAGCGCGCGGTCGCGAAGGGAGCAGCAAGCTTCTCCAGGTTTAGCGCTCGCGCGACATAATCAGGTAAATAATTCATTCGACGTTGGCCCGAGACGATCCCCTGAGCTTCGCCTCTCTCTGTCTCTCTCGAATGCCTGGATTGGTTCGCCCCCGCGCGCGAAGCGAATTTCCGAGGCGCCAGAGCGAAAGAGTGAGAGAGGATTCACGACGGCAGTGCCGCCTTATCTGGGGAGCTGAAGGAAGAGAGAAAAAGCGAGCAAGTATACGAGGAATCGGGACGAGCGGGAGATACTTAATCCCTTAATATTTCAAGAGGATCGGGAAGCGCGCGAGACGATGCGAGATGTTTTTCCTTTCTGAGTGACTTGACCGACTTACTTTTTTTCGACTTTTTTTTAAACTACCGGTATCTTTATGGAATTGATTTGTGAGAAAGTTTTTTTTTTATAAATATAATAAAAATTTATATTTTGTTAGATATGTTTGAAAAAAATTGTTTATGATTGCTGTACAAGTATATGTTATTCCAGAGATAAAGAAAATTTTTATGTTCAATCAAAACGTAATGAATTCAAACTCCATACAACGCATTTCAAATATATACAAAAGTTTCGAAACTGCTGTGCATGAAACATATATAATCCAATAATACGGTATATATCATTAACTTTATAACTCTCCGTGCATTCATTTCTCCGAAAAATTCCATTACAAAACTATATTAATAAAGTCATAAAAATCTGCGCATCATCTCGATCCGAAGAAATTACAGCCGACATTTCTCATCGCACAATTTCGCTCGCAAATTCGATGCGAGCGCAACAACAGCGTCATTCCGATCCTCAAGCCATCATCGGAATCGTCCTTACGCAATCCCGAATAAAATCTCGAATTCGCATTATTTATTTTCCACAGCCAACGGACAAAAGTCACGGGCGCAATTTTACGCCGTTACCTTCCACCGGCATATCCCGGCATAATGTAACATACCAGCCGAGAAATACGGCTTCCAGCATGAAAGAAGTAAAAGAAAAGCACCTTCCAGCCCGTAGAGATCCAGCTGAAAGAGGCGCTGAATTGAAAAACGACTCGCCGGCGCTGCAGCTCCCCCGGCGAAGCGAATCGCCGAACAATCATGCGAAACCTAGCCTGGGCACGGTAGTAACGCGTAACAGGATACCACCCGTATTAATTCAGAAGTGCGCCGCGAACCTTCTGCGGTCTCGGCGATTTTCGAGCCTCGCGCAAATTGAATTCTACAATCGGCGGCAAAACTTATCTGCCGGCATTAATTCTCGCCCGCTCGCGCGCTAATGGGCATAAATCGATGCCCGATATGCAAACGAAGCCAGAGAGCCGTATCGATTAGGGGGCCCCCGAAGCCGCTTCTTTGGCGCGAGCTCCCCGGGGATTTTTGCCGTCGCGCGCGAGTCTCGCGGCAGTCTGGACGCTCGCGCGGGACTTTTAATTAACGTCGATATTGGCACGGACGCGCGCCGCGAAGGATAACGAGTTCTTCATTGCCCCGTAAATTCTGCGCCTTCGGACTCGCTCTCTGCGCGCTTGTATAGCGAGATTCTCTCTTTTCCTCTCTCTCTCTCTCAGCCGTCGCTCCAGATATCCTTCTTGCCCGCGCTTCCTGCTGCATACAGCTGCGCGTCTATGGACGCCGGTGTTTTCTTTCTGTCTATTTTGCGAGGACGCGTGCTTTTTCCCGGCTGCGCTCGCTCGATTTATTTCGCCCGAGCGCTGGTTTCTCCTCGTTATTACGTGCTTGCAAAGCGATTTGCAGCTGCAATTAAAGCAAAAAGTTTATTGTCAACGAGCGGTAAGAAGTATCGATGGTAATAAGTTTCTCATTATGTATAATTAATGTTTCTGATACGTTATTAAAAATGTAGCTTGCGAAATGACTACGGTCACACTCGCGTAAACTCAAAATCGAAATTAAACTTTCAGCTTGTCCAAAATCTCTCGCCCACTGCACACGGGTTGAAAGCCGTTTAATCAGGTGTATACCCATTTAACCGCGCGCCAGCAAATCCTATTATCCATCCCTACAAACTACACTCCCCGCAGACTGTTATCTATAAAGTTTGAAGGCCTATCAAAGCGCCTCGGCTCTTCATCGCGAGGCCTGCTTCACTCATTACGCCGCCGCCTCTTCGCTGGCTTATCAGAAAAGTCGGAAACGATTTTCCCTCAAAGGCATGCATTAACCGAGCCGCCTGCCCACCATCTATCCTCCTCCTTCTTTTTTTCCTTCGATCCCCACTCTCTCTCTCCAGGGAAAGATCGGCTGACCGCAAGTGGCGCTCCTCCCGTGGCCGGGCAGCTGTGCGCGCCGCGCGGTATAAAAATAAATGAAGAAATAATCGCCGAATAAATAAGTATCGCGCGCGAGGAAGGTAAGCCGCCGCCGTCGACGCTGTACGGTTGATTGAATTACTCTCCTCCTCCTCCTCCTCCTCCTCCTCTTGCAAACGACGGGGAAGTCGTTAAGCTGGAAACTCGGCTCTCTCTTTCTCGACCACGGGTATACAAATTACCGAGAGTGCTTTTACAGATGTTCGCCTCGCCTTCTCGTCTACGTCCTTTTTTGGCTTTGATGGCATCGAGGGCAGCGAGGAGAAGACGATTTTTCCCCGGGATCTTTTTTGAGACTCGTGGAGGACGACTGGCTTGAATGAAAGGTTTTTCGCCGATTGCGCGAGGTTTGGAGGAGAGCAAGAGGAAAGTAATGCCGTGCGAAACGGGACTGAAAGCTCAAACGCAGCCGTTTTCTGCGAGTTGAGTTTGCTTTGATTTCGATTTTTGGGATAGCATGTATTTTCGGGTAAAAGCGTAATGGTAAATGCGAGAGTTGGGTGCAAGAGGTGCTTTTAAAATTTATCTGCAGTTTTAATCTTTCAAGCAAGTTTTTCAATTTTTCATCGTTTGACGTATCTATAATGTCTTACAACTGCTTCTAAGATTTAAGAATGTTGTGATTAACTTATTCGTAAGATCCATAAAACGAATAGCACTAAATCATTTTTATATACTCACAAATCACGATAGTCTCATTCATTACTATTTCTACAAAACATTAATTTTTAATTTGATCAACATTCATGCTAATACATATTACGATTACAATCAAATATTAAAGTAAAAACCTCTCCTCACAATATACTTGAATTTATCATTTCCGAAGCTTTTATATTTCGCAGAACTTCGTTCCCGTGCATCAATCATACGCAAAAACGAACGCACAAATAAATTCACAATCTTCAATTTCAATAAAGCGCACTACAACTCCAATATCAACACGAAAAAAAAAGGACCAATCGTTACGAGCCAAGCGAATTTCCTTATTGCACTCGAAACTCGTTCCGAAGATACACAAAAGTTGTTTACACAGTAGTACAATGCATAAGAAATAACCCGGGCGCTGTAAAAACGCAAATTGCGAATTTCCCAGCGTGCCCTCGCGCCCAAGTAGGATCGAACGAGATTAAACTTCGTTCTCGAGGCATTCCGTCTTGGCGGGGCTCGCGCGAGGGGCTCGGAGAAAGAAGCGTGTATCGGCGCTTCCGATAAAATTCATAAAGCAAAGTCGCCCGCGCGGCCATTAAGCACGCCGCCAGCGGAATCAATTTTTTTATATCGGCACGCGCGCACGTTTGCAATAAAAAATAAAACGGAGAGAAGGGGCCCCGCCGCGCGCGCTCTCGTAAGCGAGTGTCGGGCCAATAAAGCTCGTCGTTAAGCCTCGCGACCAAAACTGATATCGCGCCCTCGTCTCTTCTTTTTTTTTCTTTCTTCTCTTCCCCCCCTTTTATCTTCGCTCGCGCGCTTTTATTATCATCAAGTTGTAGAGAGAAAGAAGCCTGCGCGCTCTCCTCATTGTTCCAACCCTCGGCTGAGATGTGCCCGATGGCATTACGAGGCAGATTTCTTTTTTTTTATATTCGCCCGCGCGTATCTTTCTTTCCTCCTTCGTTTGGCGCTGCTGGTGTCTTTGGTCCTGTGTTCCGTTTACGGCGAGGTATACACGCACAGGAGTGGAAGGGGAGAGCGCGGTGTGTCCTGCCTTTTTTATGCGGCTCCGGTATCTTATATCTGGCTAAGAATTTACACGATGACCGAGAGAAAAAGAAGAATGGGAAAGAAAGGGTAAGAGTCGGGTAGGAAATTTAAAGTTCGGGCTCTCCGACTTTTTATTTGATCTTGCCCCTATAATAACTCCGCATGTGGCCGCTAAAGCAGATATAGACGATTGTTCGAAATTAATCGTTAATAAATCAAACGCTGATTAGTATTAATAATCAATCAAATTAAACTTGCCGCACTTCGTGAAATTAGCATCTGATCAGCTGCTGATGAATGTTTCATGTATATTTCTCTGACACGAATAGTATAATGCATTTGCTAATGACTTTAAAAACTAATTTTATAACACACAACCACAATTCTGTCTTAATATTTCATCGCACACGAGCACTTTTAATATTTATCAAAGCCCTCGCGAAAATATTCCAATACCTCATTTCTATATTCAGAGCAAGAAAAGGATTAATATCACATTTGTCAAACGAAGGATGAGAATACACAAGTGAAAGAGCACGTAACAACCAGCAACGAATGCACAGGGGACACAAAGCTCGGAGAAGCGCGTAAAATTAGAGCTCGTCCACATAGATTCTACATTACCCAAACGAGTCAGCCCGCACGTGCCGAGTCATCGGAGCATCATCGATCAGCCCAAGTAGATAGAGCCGATCGGTAGTGGACATATACGATGAATGCTCGGCGCAAAGGCGCGAGACCCGACATATACACACACGCACGCGCGCGTGAAAGCCTTTTCTCTTTCGGACGTCTTTCTTCTTTTCTCTCTCGGCCTGTTATCGAGCGTTGATTAAAGGAATGAATAAGCGCTGCCCTCCTTGCTTATTCATTTAACCCAATCGCGCCGGAGAATGGAGAGAGAGAGCCATTAAAATGCGCGCCGCGGGAAAAGCACACGCCTCTAATCGATATGATGCGGGTGACATCGTTGAAATGGAAAGGGTGAGCGACAGTATGCATGTGTGTGCGCGCGTGTGTGTGTATTTTCCGAGAGGTCGGCACCGTGAAAAATTGATCGTCCCCCCCTCTCCAGCTCACTCGTTGTGGTTTTGCGCGACGACTGGTATTGCGAGATGGTTGATTGATTGATTTAATTAGTCTTTCATTTGTACGCGCTGCGCTGAAATTATGGCCGAGCTGTTATGCGGCTGCAATTATTTCTGCGTTTTTTTTCCTTCTTCTGTTCTGTTTTGCTACGGACGTTTTTACGTATTCATGAGAGCAATTAGTGTCTAATTAAAAGTTTATGGAAACTTGATTACCGGGGGTCATCCGATTCCGCTTTGTAGTAGAAGTTTATTAATTTTATGCTGTTCGGCGATAATTATTCTTATGTCGTGTGTGGTCAGTGAATTTGTAAAATGTGTACCTTTTAATTTTCGATACAAATAGTTATTAATTTAGCTTTGATACCCTGAATTTGTTGGCTATAGGTAAGTAAATAAAACCAAGAGAAATTTTTTTCTGAAGATTTTATGTTTTACATGAAGCTATCAGAGTTCGTTTTTCAGAAAAGATTGATTAATTTTGTTAAAAAAATTATAACCAGAAAAATATCAATATAAAAATCCCAATTTATGTTTTATGAACACAAACCTCGGTAATATCGATTTGAACATGAGTAATTTTTCTAACAAAATGGAAATTTTTTAACAAAACTAAAACATGCAATCTTCCGGAAAAATTTATAGTTTATCTTATTAATGTTTACAATATAAATTTCGGGGAGCTGCTCAATATTCTGTATAGAAATCTACCTTACTCTTCTAATTGGCCTTAATACCTATTAAAAGATGACATAATAGGATAAACAGAACCCTGGTAGAAACGTTCCCCATTTTTTTGGCCAGCGAATGGCCAACTGTGAAGAATTAGACATCCACTAGCCTAGTTTTAAAAACTTGGCGAATTTTATTGGGGAAATTTCTACCAGGGAATATATTTAGAGATACTGATTCATGGTTAGTATATTATAACTATTAATATACTTAAATAAACTGATTAAAGTAAAAGCTTATTTGTTCATTTTTAACTAAATACAGCTATTACATAAAAAAATCTTTATTGGTTGTGAGATAAATAGATGTTGTCAAATAAAAATTAAAAAATAAATATTTGAATACTTCAATATATGAACAATTAAGGTACAGTAAATTAAATATTCACATATCAAATCATATGTACATAATTTTTATAATTATGCACTATATTTACATAATTTCAAAATTGACTATAATCTTTAGTAATCCTTCACTTATACTCCCTATTTCCGAAATTTCAGCTCTGCATTAAACCAAAGTGGGGGCCATAACTCACGATTTAAATTACCAGCCTCAAGTGCGAAATTCTACACAAGCTTTTCGCGCATTAAGAACTTATGGAAATTAGTTGATGACGATGACCCCTTCGAGACAAACCCCCGTTAAAAATACTCGCAAGGCCAAATATAACTCTGAAGAGCCGCTAAAAGCCCGCCGCGCATATAACCAGTTGCAAAAGTTCAAGTTTAAGCGGTCGTTCTCGGACGATCAGGGCCGAGGCGGAAAAAAAAACGTGGATAAGAAAAAACTCTCTCTTTCTCTCTCTTAAAGCGATTGCGCTTATTTTATCCGACGGCGCGTTTTAGCCGGAAAAAAGGATCAGGCCAGTTTAACGTAAATATATACGTATATATAGACACATACACAGCTCAGGCACTCGCCTGAATGAGTAAGCAAGGTCAGGCGCGATCGCTGCATCTTCGCTGGGCTCTCTCGGCGAGTTTATTCCTGTGTGTCCGCGGCAGCGGCAATAAACCGCGAATTCTTCGGGCAAATCGTGCGCGCGGTGCTGGCTATGGCAGCGAGCCAAAGTGCGATGACATTACGGATTTCTCTCTCTCTCTCCATCTCTCTTGTTCCCTCTGCGGCCAGCCGGAGTTACACCGCGATTAAACGAGCCTTCGAAAGTGCGACGACTTCGGTTGCACCGAGAATTTCCTCTTCGCATTTGAGAAACGAGAAAGAGAGGGAGGAAGGCAGGCGGATAGAGCGCGATTTCGATCGGAGCGTGGTTTTTGATGAAGGGAATTGAGGAGAGGAGTTTGGAGATGGAAAATTGAGGAGGGCTATCGAGCAAGATGCGGTCGGAGATGTTTGGTTGGGTTATTGATTTATGGAGGGCGCGCTGGCTGAGTGTTTGATGAGTTTAACGATGTGTACTGGCCGATTTTGTTGATCTTAGAAAGGGACGCTGGGAAAGATTATAAAAGTTGGATTATTATTGTAATTATTTAATTTTCGGAGGAATTTTCGAAGACTCAATTTGTAAAATAGAAATACATCAATTTGACAGATGATGCATTTTACAATGCAATAAATATATTTTTATTTTTCAGTTTATATAAGCTTCTTATTTGAGTAATGTCCTATTTGATAAAAGTTACTTGCTTGCATAAAAATGGAATCAAAAAATTGTATACTGTTCATAAATGTAATGTGCTCTAACATAATCATTTATTTTTCTCAAATTAGTCACTACACTATTTCATTATACTACCATATGACTACACGCATTTCAACCATTCCACCCTTAATTAGTACAACGTGTACCCGAAAAAAACTCATTATCCTCATAAAAACAGTAGGCATGGCTACTTCCTGGATCTCGGTATCCAACCTCTCAAAATAAAAAAAAAAAGAAAAACATCAAAACAGCGCAATACCGCTTCGCGTATATATTCCCGCATATTTACATTAACGATCAATGACACAGACGCGGAGGGAAATGCACGTATCCAGCTCGAGCACGCGCGCCCGTCTAAAAAGAAAAAGAAGAAAAAAAAATGATCGTACAGCGGCGCGGGGGGCAATTAACGTAGTTCCGCGAGGAGAGCCCAAGCGCACAGCGCTCGCTTAGCGAGATTCCCAAAGACTCGGAAATCGTTAGGATCGCCGAGTTACGCCGGGGCCTAGGACGGCAATTTATGAGTAAACGCGCGGAGCTCGCCCGATCCTTGGGAATTCTCTCTCTCTCTCTCGTCCTCCTCCTCCTCCTTGGACTTTTTCTTCGAGCTCGAGAGCGAGCGCGCATCCTACGCCACCCTCGGGCGCAGTATAACCGCTTTCTCGGTCTACCGCTCGGCTAGTCGCGCGAGCGCGCATAAGCTAAGACGCTGTTTGCATAATGCGCTGAAAACTCTCCTTCCTTTTCAGCACTCTCGCCACGCACGCGCGCATAAAGGATTGTTTACACTTAAGCACTTTTAGCGGCCCCGTGTGCGCGAGTGTATGGGCCAGTAGTAGTAAATGCAAATAGTCGGTCCTCGCTAACGCAAAATTGCAACGCGCCCAAAGCGCTCGCGCTCGCGCGCTTAACTGTGTATTTCAAGATTAAAGACCAGATAGGCATTCGAGTTAACTAGCCTTTTTTACTGCTAAAACCCCGATGTGTCTGTGTATGTGTATGTGTGTGTGTGCATGTGTGAATATTATATGTGAGTGTAGGTGTGCGTGGGTACTTGGGGCACGAGCACAGCAGCAAGTGCATCTTTTGGTCCTCTTATTCTCCTATCTTTTCGTCGGCTGCCTCTGCAATGCGCTGACGCGAGACGAAAATTTTCGTCTATATACGCGCCGACGCGCTAAAATGACGCTACGAGCGCTCCTCTATATAGCAGCGTGCTGATCCTCTTAGAGCGGCTCAGGGATGAAATATTTGCGGGCCGATAAAAAGTCCTTCTTTTTTCCAATATCGAGAGATACTTGCAGGGCCATAAAGTATTCGTTTATTTTTGATAGTCCAAATTATGAGATTTTTGTGGCTATTACTTTAAATTCACGAATTTGCGGTATTTTTTAAGGACAGAGATGAAATTTTGCGATCGGTTTATATCATTCCTGAAATTCTAAATAAAACATTTGATTCTGTAATAATTTTCATGATCCCTCCGTTCCCATGAGTAGCGAACTATCTCTCGAAATTACCTTTATAGGACTTCTGGTCATAAG
>UELX01005603.1:0-13176 GCA_900480035.1 Eupelmus urozonus | reverse complement strand
AGCTCACAATATTTTTCTAGTACAATAATCACTCCTAACTAATTAAAAATTCTGATACTACTTATTTTTTTTTTTTTTTTTCTAGTAAACGATACCAAAAATTGTATAGTTGCTGCAACAGCGATTTCGGGTATAGTACTTGAGCCACTATATATACCTTCTAGTAACTTTCTGGTATTACAAACCAGAATTTTCTCTCGGTGTAATTATAGGAAGACTTCGTATTAATACGGAAAGTATTTCTCGGCTGATATAAGCCGGATATTTTTTAAATCTAAGTGGAATAAAAGATGTTTGATGAAATGTTATTCAGTCAATAAATCTAAAGTTTTTAGGCACGACCTATAAGGGAGTGACTTATTTATACATATGTATAAATTTAAAAAAAAGTAGTTTTATTACTTGCTTAAATGTTAAATAAAAATTATAAAACCTACGCACCTGCAGTAAAAATAACGCCTATTTAATATCAAACATTTTTCAGTTCAACGCGCGAGCCATAAAATAAAACAGTACAAGCAAGTATACGTTTGCCTTATAAAATTCAAACTATCAACACTTAAAAAAAAGATTTTCCGAAACAGCGCAATACCGCTTGCAAACAATGTTTTACCAAGCAAGAAAAAAATGTCCATAGAGAACTATATCAAACACAGTCGCAACAAAAAGCGTTATCACCGTAGTTATCACGTCACTTATACTGTCGGCCCCAAACAACGAAAGCCACTTGGCCGATCCGCGACTTGGCAAAGCTTGTTTTGTTTTTCCAGCTTCCACACGTCTAACGGCTTTTAACGACATGAATACGTTATCCAGAGCCAGCGAAACAAAATTCGCCGCGCAATCATAATGGTTTCATCGATCTCGCAATGAAGCGCGCTTCCTGTCTCCGAGCCCGGAGAGAACTAAAATATATACAGCGAGCTTGCAGAGCTCGTGTCAATCAGTGGTCAAACGACGCGAGGGCGCCGCGTTATAGCTAACTGTTTAGCGGCTCTCTCTCTCTCTCTCGGGCCGGGAAGCGAGAGCGGGTTTTAACATAATCGAGCGTGATCGATATCGCGTTCGCGTTTTAACTTTAGCCCGCAGCGAGCCCCGGGAAATTCGTTTTCGCGCGCTCGAGCTTGAGCTTTTGGCCGAGCTTTCGCAGCCGAGCGAGAGCGGATTCGATTTGGAAATTAGCGGATTCTGCGGTGGAGTCGGCGTTGCGTGAATAATGGCCGTGGCGAGTAAAAAGGCCGGAATTAACGCGAGTTTAGTGGGCCAATCGAGAAAGCGGAAATCGGCCGGGGGCAGCCGTTCGAATGAAAGAAATTGCGCGAGAGCGCGAGCGGGCCGAAATACGTTTCTGTAACCGTAGCGGGATGAATAATGCGGGGAAAATTGATATCGCGCGCGCGCGAGCTGTAACTTTGGAATTTGAAATGGAATATTGATGTAGAATTTGAAATGTAAATAGATTGTTTGAAATACCCCTAGCGTAAATATCGTACGGAATTCGACGTTGCCATGCATATGCAGAAAAATAAACGCAGAATTGTAATAATAAATTCGCGAGCGCCCCGCTTGAAACGTTCATTTGAATTATTAATCTGCCATTTTTTAAAAACAGCCGAGTGGCAACATTTAAATGTTTCAGATTCCTCGCATATTTCCCTTTAAAAAGTTATACCCCGAGTCTTTACAATTTTTCGCGTTGCATAAAAGCCCGGCGCTTTGAAGAATCGCTTTAGAAGCGCGTTATGTCACCGCCATTCGCGCAGCGTGAAACCCAGATGTGTAAAAAAGCCGTTCTGATAAGGCGAAAAACTGGAGCGTGCGCGTTTATAATACACCGCGGTGTCCTGACATCGGGCTTTAAAGCATTAACCTCTTCCCCCCTTAAAAAAAAAAAAAAAGGAAAACAGAAACGAGACCATCGCGAAAACTGTTTTATGAAGCCCGCTAGAAAATACATCGTTTATTTACCAGACGAGGCAATGAAAAGATCGTGCAAAAAGTCACATACGATTCCAATAGCTGCGGCGACGATTCGAATTCAACGCTCGTTGCGCTCCCGGGGCTATATGGATGTTCGCGACAGCGACCTATAAATATAATTGCGCTCTTCCACACTGCAGGCACACGCGACAAAGAGGACGCATATATACACACTCGCGTGTGCATAGAAACGTACGTTTAAATTTAAGGGCGTAAGACTCGTAAGACAATTCGCACTCGCTTGTGGATATCGATTGAAGCTGGCTCGGTCGTCGCATGCAAGCCGCACGCGCAGTTGGCTCGGCACTTTGACAGACAATTGGCATATGCACTTCCGGATTCGATTAGACACGCTCTGCCTGCCGCGAGCGACGTATCTCAACCCTTCCCCGGCCGGGAGTCAAGAAGCTCCAAGTTGCATCTAGCGTACGGGAGATGCGGTTAGCTGTATGTGGTTGGGCCAGAATGAGATTTTCGTAGTTTTCTCGGAAGATCGTGAATTTTTTAAATGGAAAAAGGAGTTTGCGGAGGGGAAACTTTGTTGGGGTTTTCTAGAAATTTTCTGGAAATTATGTAGGATTGCGAGACACGAGTGATGAAAAATGGTGAATGTGAATTAATGCACCGACCTTCGAGGCTTACCATTTTTTAGGTTTTCTTTTATAAAATGAAATTTCCGGAAGAGTTGAATTTATTATCGTATAATGCATTCCGAAGAATACATATACCTCAGAACCCACAGGAGAAAATGGGAAAAATAATACAATAGCTACGAGAATTACTTTAGCATGTCGAGCTACGATGAGCGATATATTTTTTATAAAAAAAAAGTAATTTTTGTACTTGGAATTTTCTGCTAACAAACTTTTTTAAATTTCTCATTCTGTAGTTTACAGAAATATATACATATAATAAATGGACAACCGTCATTTTTAACGTCGTAATATTTATTTTAAAAGTATAATCCTAATGTTTTGCAAACTTTAAATCAGTTTTTTCTCTTTTTTATAAATATTAAATTAAATTACAAAAAGCCATAAAAATAAATTTATCATATTATAGGAATACTTCTAAATAATGATAATCTATTTTGTTTATACCGTGCATTAATTAAAAAGTTTTTTATTAAAAATTACTAAGTATTCTGAATTCTGAAAAAACAATCTGTTGAAAAAACGGCAAAGATCATGTTTTTCCATAGAAAATTTGAATAACACAAAATGGTTATTAAAAATAATTTTTCAAACCATTACAGCATTATAATAAAAATTCCCAGAAAAAATTTATAATGAACTACCCTTGAGCTTTCCATTTGCGCAGAACGAATTTCGAAAAACACCTCGCTCGCTTCGCCAACGCTCTCAAGCTCCGCAGTCTAAAACTAGTATTTTTTTAATTCGAATATCGCGCTGCTCACGCATCTGCGTATAAATATTGTTCCTGCATATATAAATTTCCACTGCTTCTGAATGTGCGCATATAAACGCAGGCGAGGCTGCGAAGCTCTCGAGGCGGCCGCGAGCGCAATAAAAAGAGAACGGATTTTCTTTACGCTCCTTTGACTTTTTTTCTTCCCCTTTCTATCTTTCATCCTCCTCTCGTCACTTCGCTGCTGTCTCTTGGACCGTCTTATTCAAAAGAGTCGCATGATGACTTTACGGTAGCGCGTGCCAGTGCGCGTTTGGTTTTATTTGCGAAAACATCAAAGTGACGAACGGCTTTGCGAGAAGGGGGAGCACAGCTCGTGCGCTCGCTCTCGTTTTGCTTTCTTCATTGGGACGCACGTGCGGGATCTGTGCTTAAGATGTTTAATAAGTTTGAGAAACTCGTTCGTTGGCTACGCGGCCAAGAGGCATGCAAGCTGACTGAATGTAATTTCCCATTAAACGTGCATTTTTTCGCTTTGCTGATTAAACTCGAGTTTTTTTGTTTTGCTTTTAATTGAATCGTGGTAAATTTTATTTTTTCATCTATTTTATTCAAGAAAAATGAAGTAATGTTACTTTTGGATATTGAATATTGTAATTGATGTTGTGATTAGTGTTTGTATTAATATTGGTAATGTTAATATGTTATTAATTTTAGTTATATGTTGTAAGGTACATACATTATACAAATTGCGTTTTATGTTCATTAATATCGATCGATATTAATAACTAGCATGGAACTAGAAATTTAGGATGTTTTTTAGCTAAGGAACGAATATAACGAGCACCTCGAGAGGTCCTACATACTATTAGAGACGTTTTTTCATATATAAAGTAGTCAAAAAGGTTAAAAAGAGCTTTTAAAAACTTATATAAACAAAATTCAGTTTTATTAAAAATTTAGTAACTAAAATTTTCCATCTAACGCCAAAGAAAATATTTAAAGAGTAACTATTAAACAAGCTGAAAAAATAATAAATAAAGAAATAAAAAAAATCTTCTAGTCGCACAGTATGAAATTAAATCATCATAATAATTCATGGTTAAAAAAAAAAAAGAAACAAAAGCAGGCTTATCGCCCAAGAAAATCAAAAGCTTATGCAATGAAAACCTACCTCACGCACACAGCGCAAGCCCCCAGCTAAGCGTAGAGCTCGCGATCCTCCAGCAAGCCCGCCGCAAAGTGCATCAGGAGAAAGCCGGCTCCGCAATCACGCGCGCAAAGATTGCATTCCTTTCCTCCTTCATTGCGCAATCCAGTTAGGCTGGAAGAGAGGGAGAGAAAATAGCAGTCCCAGCAGCGTAAGGTGGCGCTGAACCCGTAATAGGCCTCGCACGTTCGCGTTTGTCTTCCAGGGCGTACGAGTCGTTGCGTTAACGAGCTGCCGCTCGCGCGCCTTCGGCATCATTTGCATATAATTAGCTGGCTCACACCCTCTTTGCGAGCAGCGCGCGCTCACCCTTTGCCGCCTTATTATATTTTGCGGGCCTGTCTCCACTAGCGCGCAGCTACTCTTCAGCTCCTTTATTAGTGGACGCGTGCGGCTCTTGGGCAAGTGGCAGCGCGTGCTATTCAACGTCTTCAAGAGTTCGCTTTTTTACCCTTTCTTTGAGCCGCGGCTCTCGGCATTGTTTTCTTTGTCTTTCGTATTAGGCTTTCTGGGTTACTCGTGCGATTGCCAGCTGAAATTGTTCATCCAAATGCGAAATGTGCGATTTACATTTTCGTTATATGTTAAAATTTTAGAAATTTTATTACTAATTCAAATTTTAAAATAAAATTACATCGATTGAATAATTCATGGCAACGAATAAATTTCAATTATAACGCACCCTCTGCACTCGTAATAATAAACGATACGACCTAAGCTAATTTTATTAAGAAGCGTGTAATTTAATACTATACCTGGCGCACAAAGCTCATTAAGGAAAATTATGAAATCCTCTTATAACAATCAGGCGCATTTGCTTAGCGCATCGAACAAACGCGATTGCGGCCTGTCTTAAATGGTCTAACACGGCGCTACCGCAACGTTGTAAACGAGCCCCGTGCGGATATATGCATACGCCGATGTGTGTACCATGGATGTCACCGTACGTGTCTGCATATGCTTAACGGTAACATAGCTCTGGTGTACTCTCGCTGGGAGCCACGTTGCGCTTAGCCTCCACGCGCGCTATCTGCAATATACGATTTATATATCCGCAGCATTAACTCACCTGAGCCTTCTTATATGAACCTTCCGTGATAAACAACGCGTATGGCTTGTTCATAAATTTTTCGTTACGATTTATATGCTGGGGCTTGCTGTGTGTGTGGGGGTAATATATGGGATACTTTTATTAGATTAGTTGTGTTGTATTGTTGTGAAGTGAATCGCGGTGTTTATTATTTTTGAAGGGCTTATTTTACCATTGCGTTGTGTGCAGTTAAATATGGCATTTATGAATGTATTATTAAAATTCAATATAAAAAGTTAGTAATTTATTTAAGAAAAATGAGATCTATTATTTACTAATAATCTCTATTACAGCTTATATTTAATTTAATCATATAAAATTCCAAGTATCATTCACTGACAACATAATATAATAATTTTATTTTCGCATTATAATCTACATAACTAATTTCATGAAAGTTTATTCAATGGCAGCTTCTCGGAAAATCTCTTGTCAGGTACTTTAAACAATTAATAAGGCTTTAATTAGATGAAGATATAATCTTGTAGACATTATGTTTGGATAATGAAAATTTATTATCCTTTCACACTACAAGTATCCACCTATACTGCTATTACGGGAACAATGAACTATAATATTAAATAGCATTTTAAATATTTTTATTGTTATTATTACTTACATTATTATTTCTATGCAAAACACTACCAATTCATTGGTAACTACCATTAGTTTCTTCAAATTTAAAAATATACGTTAAGTAAAAATAGTCATTGCTCTTACTCTTTTTTCTTATAAAATCTTCGCATCTTTTTGTCTATTTGAATTCCTGTTGGCTCTCTCCAATGAAATTTTCAAAGTGGATCGTGAAAAATTTGCCTTCGATTCGCAAACACTTCTGGCTGTGCACAATACCGCATCGATGCGTTCGATAGTGTCAATCGCCGCGAGCCGAAAATCATACAGATTGACGTATGACCTCCATACACGTCTGGTCAGTCCCTTCGGCTCTTCGCCGCCGCCGCTGCTGCTGCTGCTACGCTGTTGTTGCCTTTGTGTACACTGCAACGGCTCCACCGCATTGCTGAAACAAAACACTGACCCCCGGCACTTCCAAGGCAAACTTGATTATCGTCGACAAGGGCTTAAAAAAATTGGTAGTTCCGGGCTTTTTCGAAATTTAATCATTGCAGTTTGGACAAGCGAAAATAAAGCGAGCTGAAAACAAAAATAGATATAAAGAGAAAGAGGGAGAGGAAGAGAGAGAGAGAGTATGCAGTGCCAATTAGCGCTGGTGGTCTTGCTCGTGTTTTTTTTTAGCGTACACAAGCACGTCAAGTGTGAGTTCATATCAAGGATATAGAAGAGAACGTTGGTCAAGCTTTTATCTAGGAGTAACCAATTTCGCGTATAGTTGATGCTAATTAAAAGACTTTTTCGCTTCACGAAACTTGCTTTATGTTTTTGGTAACGCAAGAATTGAATACAAATGAATGCATGTCTAAATCTTTTTTTTGTACGCTCTTAAATTTATATTTTACGTTATTTTTTTCACTTATTTAAGTTATTCTCTTTGATTTGACGTTATTTTACTGATATTTTTTCTTATTTTATTATATTTTCTGCCAATTCCTAAAAATAGCCTTTATTTGACAAGATTTTAAATTATTTTCTTACTTCTTAACATTAATTTTTAATATTTTTATGTTAACTTACTTGATTTGATATTGTTTTAATGAAATAATATAAACTCTGAGCGCCCTTTTGTGAACCTTATTTCGTTTTTACACGTTATTGTACAGGGCTTTATTGTATTAATTTTGTGTTAATACAAGGTTTTGCCATTTATTTTGACGTTTTTTTAAGGTACCTCATTTTTTCACTAATTTGTTTTATTTTATATTTTTAAGATTTTTTTATTGAATTAATGTTTTTTTTCCTTTATTTATAACATTTTATTATTATTCTGTGTTATTAAATAAGATTCACATGTTTACTTCATTTTTATATTTTTAGCAATATTTTCCTGCATTTGGATATTATTTTTCTTAATTCGAGGTTATTTTTTCTGTTTTTCATGTTATTGCCGAACCTCCCTGTCATATTCCTCGATTTGATGATGTTATTCTATCTTCAAAATTAACCTTTGTATCAAAGAGTTTTACATTATTTTCACTTTTGAATAAGGTTCGATTGTCTAGTATTATTGATTACGCACATTAAATAGTATTTTAAATATAATAAAAAAGAAAATGTATTGACATAAAAGCAAAACCAGTTGCCTTACATCGTGCCACACTCTTACTGAAATTTTAAGTAAAAAAATGTTTAGATTGATAAGGTGAATGAAAAAAAAGAAATAAATAAAACGATTGAATAATAAATTCTGTATTATTTTGTTGTACTTTTTACATTATTTTCCTTGATTTGAAGCTGTTTTTATTTTTTTATATTTTTCATTAAATCGTGAACGGGAAAAACTTTGAACATCCCTGGATAACATCATTTTTAATACTTAATGCGATAAATAAAATATGTATATAACAATACAATCTTTACAACTGATGGGATAAAGGTAGATACGTATAACACAAGAATATTATAAGCTAATTTAAAATATACTCATGACTCGAAATTAAACTATCTGAGTGAAATTAAATAAATGCTTACGACTAAATATCACCTCAGATTCGCTAGGGGCAAAAATGCTTTGGAAATCCATCTACACATTGCCGACATACCTTCAAGCCACTCTCCTTAGCCAATTTCAATTCGATCAGTGCGCCTGCAAAGGTGAATGCGCAGCGCTTGCCTAAACGCATACCGTGAAATCGCACGCAGAAAGCAAACACGCCGTGTATGTTACTGTCAGGGTAAATATTGGGAAGATAGCGAAATGCCAATAGCCAATGAGAGGCGATCATTTTCTGTGATTGCGCGTTCGATGCGTGAAAGACGGTTAGCCGGAGATGCAGTGAATCTTGGGCTAACGAATAACACTTGAGTAAGCTTCGAGAGGGCTGGCTTGGAGGCTTGCGTGATGTTCTGGAGGTGTGGGAAAGAGTGGAATGAAATGAATTTTCTGAAGGGTGGCAAGGCTTTTTTCCCCAAAATGCGAATGACGATGAAAATTCGTACTACGTCAGAGGCACGGATTTGATTTTTGTATAAAGGTGGAAATATTTCAAGTCACTGTATTACTTCTAAAGTGGAGATTTTTGTTGAAAAAAATATTTTTTCAAGTAATTTGATAAAAAGTTTCATCAATCTTAATAATTTTCTTTTCTGAATGATATTTTTGAAAAAATACTTCTTCTATGTAAGATTTGTAGTGAAAAAAGGCGACGGAAGGAGAAAAAAATATTTGGACGAGCGAGACGAACAGAAAAAATTTATTAAAAATTACCATATTTTCCTGGAACTCTTCAAGACTTTTCAAACCTAGTTTAATGAAACCTTCAGTATTCATGACGGAAACTTTTATAATTATGGAAATTTTGCTTGAAAAAAATATCTGCTCCACCATCCTCAAGTATCTTATAATTATCATGAAACTCATTATCGAGACTCAGCCTTGAGCCAGCTCACAAATCCCGTAAGCCCTCCCCATCACAATGCGCGTCACCTTATCATTTAGCCTACTTGCTTCAGCGTGCCTCAAATGAAAATCATGAGCTCGCGCGCGCGCGAGGCGTCGCATTGCCGCATAGAAAAGAAAAACTGCAGCCTCGGCGGGCAGAGCCGCTGCATCTCAAGTTGCGCGCAGCTTTAACTGTGAGAGCTCACGTGTACCTACGTACACGCGTGCTAAGCCGCATACGCGCACTCGCTTGTCGAGTTGCGCCGCCAGCGGAATATGAAGCCGCTCCTCTCCTTCCTTGCATTTACCTTTCTCACTTCGTCCGTCTCTCTTCCTTCGCTACCGCGACTCTCTGTTTTTCCCTCCCGCGGCTGTCGAGCGTAGTTTCGTCGGGGGGCCGGCAGCGCTAGCTGCATCCTCCACCTCCCCCCCCCCCTCTCTCCGCAAAAGTACTCTGACGTGCTGGGACTCGGCGATGATCTTTGCGCGGTGGCACGCCCGGCGCGCACCGCCTTAAATAAATTTCGCGGACATGATCCTTTTCGCCAAACTGGTATTTGCATAATTGATACAATAACTCGGCTCTCTGTCTCTCTCTCTCTCTCTCTCTTGCGCTGTTCGGAATTCTATGTTCCCCGTGCGTTTGTGTATACTTGGGGGAATTTGCGGGTGCGTGTCGCGCTGCTGGAAAAGTGGTGAGCGTGCGTGTGACCGAGAGAGAATATGCGAATGAGAGAGCGGGCCGCGCGGATTTCTGCCGATATGGAAATTGGATGGGCTGTTTCGATGGATGACTCTTCGCGAATGGTAATTGGCGTGAAATGGTAAAATACAAATATTTGATATATTATAGTCTGACGAGATTATAACTGGATATATGTTAATCAAAGTACGTTTTTTCCTATATAAAAGAAAGTGGGATGCACTTTGTGTTTGTTAATTTTTAATAACTTCATGTATATCGTGACAATTATAAAGTATAAGTTTATAAATTATTACGCCCGATTAAAATTCATTTTAAAGATGCAGGATAAAGCAGCTTAAGAGACTTTAAAAAATATACTCGATCATGGTTTTTGCATGTTTAAATATTATGAACAAAGTTGAAAAGTATTTGGAAGGTCGCCAGATCCAGAAATTTCGAACAGAGTCGGAAATACGTTTATTTCGGGCTTTAAGAGCTTAATTGTGGAAAGCTAACACATTTTATTACAAAGATCTTTTTTCTTGGAAAAATTAACTTTAAATAATTGTCTGCAACTATTTAAAGAGAGATTTTCAAGTGTTTAAAATTAGTAATAATATATTTGAATAAACGTTTAAGTAGTGTCGCTACTTTAACGCGATAATACTCCTCATTAAATACTTGAGCTCATATAAAAAAGCTTTGAGCTTTCTTGGGTCTTTGCCCACGCAGAAAGTTAATTAGTATACCCTTGGAGCCTCGCGAAAAATGCTGTATACTATTACACATAATTATAGGGTCTGCAAAATTGCAGAAGTTTCTTTTGAAAATGTTGTTTCTAAAGCTGCGACTGGCTATAAAAAACGCGAGAAAAAAACCTATATCTTAATTAAACTACCTAGAAACGCATTTTTCTTTCTTATCTACACTTTTTACAAAGCTGCCTAGCTTTTAATTTCCTTAAAACTATCCGCCCTGGGACTACTATTTCAGCAAGGAAATATCGCTGCTTAAAAAGAATTGATAATTCTCATCGCGCACGCTTAATTGCCGCTTCCAGACTAAAACTTTCCCAACAGCCGCCGTCAATTTCAAATGTTCAACATCGCCTTAAAAACCAACTCGATCACCTCGCCCCTTACGCTAAGGCTCGCAGAATTCATCAACGCAAATCCTCCTCAAATTACTACATCAACCTTCTGGCCAAGCCGAGTCAACCAACACGCATCCAAGCCCTCAGACAGCAGCCAGCAATCCATATAATCAAGCGTCGCGTGAGCCCGTATACGAAAAGTGAAAGGTAAAGCGAGACAGAGGGACGGCTCTAGGTAGACGTCGGCAGGCAAATCACGCGAGGGCTGGCGAAGAACTTCCAGAGCTATATACTCGGGGCGCCTGGCGCATCGAAAAGCTGGCCGCGCCTAGCCGCAAACAAGATTTTATCGCCGGCTTCGCGCCGCTGCGATGAAAGTTTATTGGGAATTATGGGAGATAAGGCTGGGGAGCGCGCTGCGTTTTTCGGGGCCTTTTTTGTTTGCTCCACTTGGCTGCGCCGCCCTCGTAACTCATCGCGCGCGCTAGGGGGGGAAGTAGCCTTGCCGATTTTGTGCACACGCGCTCAAGACGTAATACGCGCGGGCAAAATAAAAAGGTGAACTTTAACGACGCCGGGCCGACGCGCGCCGAACGCTCGGGGTCGTTTAAATTTCGCTCGAGATTTACGGCCGGTACTCAAGTTTCAGCGGCTTGGCTATCGGGATACATATTGTAAAGTAAATATTTACTCTCGAGGGCTGGGCGTTAGGGCAGCGGAATATTTGAATAAATTTCTGGGATCGCTGTTCTGATAGGTGATGTTTATGTGCGTGGCTGGGTGTGTATATGTGTGTGAGTGCAGTGTATTTTGAGTGAGTACGGTCTAAGAGCGATCGAAAGATTTGGAGCTCTTTGATCACGAGGATTAAAGATGAAAGAAAGTCCTTCAGAGACAAGAGCATTGTCAGAAAGCGCTTTCAAAATCGTGTGTCGCTGTACAGCTGTTACTGAAATGCAATACCGGCGAGTTCTTGAGAATTCGGGATGGCGGAACGACTTCAAAAACTGGAGCTTCAAACTCATAAATCTTCATGCAGACGAGACTTTCGTAAAACGGCGTTTACTGATTTCTATAAGACGTAAAAAGTTCGCTGAACTTTCCTGAAAAGTGCATTCCCGAATCATAAGTATTTGCGCGGTTGGGAAACGGCTATGAAAAAAGATTTTTTTTTTAATCATAAAAATCTTTTTTTAAGTCTAGTTCTCCACAGAAAGGCATTTTCAAAATTGTAGAAGCTTTGCCTGGATGAGAGGCCGTAAAAAAAGCATTTTTAAAATTGTAAGAACCATGTGCGGTTTAGGAGTTCAGAAAAAAAGCGCTTTTCAAGTCGTAATTTTTTTGCGCTAAAGTGAAGTTTCTGTCGAAAAGAATTTTTTAAAGTGACTAGCTTCCTCGAGTATAAGGTATTCAAAGGAAATAAGTGTATCACAAAATTAAAGAGAATATTTAAGATGTGTAATGATTAGATTATTATCAGTTAACTTGAATATAATTAATTCAGCTAATTCCAATTCGCAAAATTAATCCACTCGATTAATACGTTATGAGACATAAACAACAACTAATTTTATTAAATTTGTTTTTCGAATAAAATTAATCAATAACTAAACATAGTTGGATTTCGTATTTATTTCAAAGGAATGACATTTTAACGATAATATTATATGTTGTAATTTGAAAGTAACAAATAAACTAATAACGGATAAAAATATTTCATTCTTTGAAGAAAATCAATAAATAAACACATAAAGTGATTTTAGAACGCAAACAAATCAATGAAAACAGCAATTCCATAAAGTCTATGGTACAATATTAAAAGCCGATGAATGCTAATAAATAAATCTATAACCAATAAGCCCTCGGCTGCGAAAACAAGCTATTATACTCTATAAATTGTGCAAATAAATCTTACACAAACAAATCCGCGAACACGAAGAAAAACAGTTATCACACCATAAAAAATTCATTAAATTTAATAAACAATAAACCCTCAACAACAAAGAAAAGGTCTGATTATCACTCTATATAAATAGGGCTTTCAGCGCTAGTAAATGCAGTCCGATTCTTTCGAACTATAAAGATGACAGTTTCGGACCAGCTAGGAGGCACTCGCACTTGTGCAGCAGTCAGTATTTATTGCCGACAAATCGACCGTGGCAGTTGTCCCATTGTTCCTCGAAAGCGCATTGAAAACCAGTAGCCGTTCACACCCCCCCCCCCCCCCCCCCCC
>UELX01005602.1:0-13177 GCA_900480035.1 Eupelmus urozonus | reverse complement strand
TATTAATGTTATTTACATATGGTAAAAATTATAATGAATTCTTAAGAAAATGGGATATCGCACTAACCTCCTTAAATGTTGCAATAAAGAACCTCTCCCAACGGATTTAATTAAACACAAGCAATATTAAATTTTTTAATAAACCGCGATCGAACCAAATAATACAGCATCCTCTAAAAATAAGCAAACATTAACGCTCCACTTGTAAAATCAATAGTCCCCTGGCGTCCATTAATCCCAACCACCACAGAATCAAACCTCCGCGCCCAAAGTTAATCTTTTAGAGCGCGACCTCCTTCGCCCCCCCAACGAAGCAAATCCCGCTCTCTCCTTTGTATCGCTTTTTCTCAAAAATCGCGAGACGCTCTCGGCGATAAAGCCCGGGATCTCTTTCCGCCTTTCGCGAGCGAGAAAATTCGGACACTCCAGCGATGCTTGGCTCTAAGATAAGGGAGAGAGGGGGAGCCGAAATCGGCGTTTTCTTTTATTCATTCATCGATCGGGGGGCGGCGACCGCTTCCGAATCTCGCAGTCTGGCTTTGAGGGTGGGGAACGAGCCTGATTCTTAATGTGATGGAGTGGAATTCCGCGAAATAAAGGCTGCTCTCGCACTCGAATGGATTGGAATGCCTCGGCGCGTGCGCCGGAGGATGGTTTTGCTTACTGAGGGATGGATCGCGCGGGGAGATTTGGAATTTCGCTGGATGCGTAAACAAAGTTTATAGGTCGTATACGAGATTTTTCGTGTGCGATTTCTGGTTGGAGGTTTATGCTTAGTATTAAAAGCGTGTAGTTTGGGGTTAGTTAATTGTTTTTGCACGCTGAGAAAATTTTCTGATGAAATTTACGTGGAAAATTGTGTCTTAATATATGATGGGCATTAATGCTGCCTAAGTATTGATCAGCTTCGTGCATTATTATAATGCTTCTTTAGTAATATTTATCATGCATCACGTTAATTCGTGTCATAAATCTGGACATACTATAATCATAATTCAGACGCACTTTCCACGTATATTTTTCCGATCGATAATTATTACAAAACTTTTTCCGGCCTACTAAAATAGAGGAATTGATGCTTTGTTGGATTTACAATGAAAATAGTTGCAAATCCGAAGTTAGCGCATTTAATCACTGTGTACGATTTATTTAACAAATTTGTGTATTCCATGTAAATCCCTATTAAAAGATTTCCAGAGGCAGCGAGCGGGCGCTGCATAAATAAATTCATGTGACAATTTTCCCTCTACATTATGGCTTTCAGCCGCAAAATTTTGACGCGCGGCTCGGTTAATCGCGTCACTTCCCCTCACTCTCTAGTGCATAACCGTAGCATTAATGAAACGTCATTAGTTGATTAACTTGCAATAAATAATGTTGATCCGCTGCGCCTAGCTAATATACTTACTGTGTAAAACCACCTCTCATGTATACATTTATATACTTGTTACGTTATAGTTAGATGGACAAACTTGGCTTAAAACTTTGACAAAGAGTAAATAACTTTGTTGTTGGTATATACATCTCTGTTGTGTTTTTTTTTTATTGGTTTGAAAGTTTAACGTATACTCACGATAATAACAATAATTGGAAAATGTCATTGATTGGCCTACATCACGTATATAATCGTCCCTTATTTCATTAACAAAGTCTTGCGAAGTAAAAAAGTTTCTTGTCTTCCTATACGCTTCCTACACCACCTTTCCCTCTCTCTTTCTCTTTATTACTCTTCAGTTGGGATTCGAGAGAATATATTTATAATACATATATAACACCGTTGGCATGCCTCTGCTTGTACGTACGTAAAAGTAGGTTTTGTAGGACAGATATTCTACGTAGCTACATAACATATTGTGTCCGTCGATCGAGCCTCCTAGCTCTCTCTGCTCCTCTCTCTTTCTCTTTTTAACTGACTTCGCGACGCGTGCCAATAAATTATCAAAGCGTAAGGAAGCTTCTGTGTTTTTTTTTATCGTAGGGTCTTTCGATAAACGTATTGATTTCGCATTGGAAACGGGAATAAGCTAAAAAGTTAGCGATAATTATTGAAGCGTTATGATCGCCTCGATGAAACGCGTTCTAATAAATTTAACGCTGTTTTTATGCGCCGGAACGTTTTGCGGAATTTACGAGGCCGCTTACGTCGCGACTAATTGGTAGAAATTTCGCGAGCTTTAAAAACGTCTAATTATCGGGGTTATTTATTAAAATATTTCTTTGTAAACGAAAAGCCCCGCTACTCGGAAAGAACAATTACGACAATTATATCAAAAAGACATTCCATTTTATAACTTCGCGACTGGATATTCTTAGAAAAGTATGTTTTTAATAGACATAATAAGACAAAAAGGAGACGGAAAAAAAAGGCGCGACGAGCTGAATTCCAATTAAGGCACCGGTTATACGGACCTATCGGGTCAATGCCTCGGAGCGATCGGCGCGACTGCTCCGATTTCTCCTAGACGCTCGAAAGAAACACTGGTCCAAATATCTCGAATTCATCACACTCGAAATATTCATCTCAGCCTTTATCACAGCAGCACTAATCAAGCGCCCGCGTAATTCTCGTTTCTCTCAGCGCTAAAACTCGCCCGCGCCTCTCCCGAGTAATTTTCCAGCTACATTCTAGTTACGAGAAAGTCAACGGTTTCTCACATTCTCCTCTACTTTTCCTGCGGCGAGCTTCTGCGATAAAAAAAAAAAAGCGCGCTAGGTGAATTTGCAATTTTCGATAGGCGCGCTCGCGCGAGCATTGAGACAGCGGGCGCGCCTCTCGGCTCGTAAAGTCTCTTTCTCTGGAGTGAAGGGGGGCGGCCGATGCAAAAAGTGCAGACTGTAAAATAACGCGTTGGTTGTTGTCTGCGGGCGCCGAGTGGGGGGGAAACTGGAGAAAAGGAGCGAGCCCGCGAGAGAGAAGAAAGGAATATGCGGAGGAAAAAAGAGAAGGAAAGGCGAGCGCTCGCGCGAAAGAGCGGGATAAAAAGAAAGAGGGAAGGAGAAGGAGGAGAGGAGGAGGGAGAGAGAGCGAGCTCTCGAAAGATCGTAAGCAGGCGTGTAAAGAAGGGCGAAGTAGATAGTCTAGGTTTTTTGTCGTGCCCATTTTCTCTTGGTCGGCATTTATAATGTTATATATAATACACACGCAAGTTGTTTTTTTTTTCTCTAATTTATTGTTTGTCTCGTTTGCCTAAACAAATTCGAGCGAGGATTCGAATTTAATAAACAGTAGCTTTGTTGTTGCTCTCTTTTATTCCTGTCTCTAATAAATCCTGTACTTTTTTTATTCTCTCCTTTTATTTATTAAAACTTATACATATTTATCTGGCATAGTAAAACTTTGATCGTAACTTTTTTTAACCTGAGGTGTGTAATACGTAATTCGCAGTTTTCACATGTATATATTTGTATAAACGGTATATTTGATATATATTATTATACATATAACTTTTGTCGTAATTTATATATCGTTAGATTTGGTTTAGTAACTATATTTGAGAGAACGTACGTAATAATCATTAATATTGAGATACTTAACACTTATGTTGGCATTGCACGATGACATTAAATTGATTATATAAAAATCGCCTCTCTTATTATTTTGTCTTTAACACGTATATAATTTGGCCTAGTAACACGTAACTATTGTTATTAAATTTGACAAATAAACAGAAAATAACTAGAAACTCTCGCGCCGGACTCTTTTTTAATTCACCATCTCGTCTGTTTTTTTTTTCTGTTGTGTTTGTTCCATCATAATGGTTCCGTAGGATCTCAAGGATCAGGAAAGGCGAAAAGTGCCGGAAGGGCCTTTGCTGTCAAATAGCGTCCCGCTACTTCTCTTTGTTAGGAAGGGGACAGAGCTGCTGTGGCCGGCCTCCCGGCAGATCAGCCTACTCCCACCTACCTAAAATTCGCGTAATAGCGAAAAAAAAACCGCACATTTTCGTGTGCACGCCTCTCGAGTGAGATAACACACGGGAAATGAGAGAATATGGGCGCTCCGGCACACAAAAGTCTCGCACGCCTCTCCTCGGAGAGAGCGACAGACACACACATGGCATTTAATAACCGCAAGCCAATCTCTATGACTACTGCCGTCGTTAGAGTACTCACGCACCGACTCCGCTCCGGTTAGAGTACCGGAGTTATCGGCACACGGACGAGCCGAGGCATATACAGCGCAGGTAATGTTCTCTCTCAACTGTCTCTCTAAACCATTACCACACCATTTTACTAAAAAAAACACAGCGATAAGCATTTTATGTATTTTAATAAAGAAAGTTCTGTCCTATCCTACAGCCCTTTTCTGTTATGAAGGTTAAGCAGTTTAGATTGTTCAGCTCTAGTTACATTTACCTTCGCTATTTTTTATACGTATTTATGTGTTTATACAGTTTTATTATGAAATAATTTGATTATGTACTCGGATACTATTTAGAAATATTCAATTAAACTTAATTTTGCATTTAATTTTTATTTAGGTATGAATACACTGGTTTAAAAGTTTTTCACTACTTAGATTAGTATTTTTCACAATCATTACGTAGGAATTATATTAAAGCAAATCCTATTTTTTTAAAATCGTATCATTTCAAAATCTTCTAAAGAAATTCATCTTTTTGTTTGCAAATTAACTTTATTAACAGGATGTTGTGGTTGTACGACACGCGACCTCGATTGTATTTCCAGGTTTTTGTTGAAACTATTAGTTTTTTAATAAATCTGAGCAACAGCGAGCTTATAAAATTGTAAGTTATAATTGCATTAAAAATGTAAAAAAATTTTTAAATTGTGGCATTTATTTTGGAGTTTTTTGTTGAAAGAATTATAATTATAAGTTTTATAATAAATCTATTAATGTATAAAAAAATTAGTTCATGCGTTATACGGCTACAACATCTTTTTAAAGATATTGATACGTAATTATAATATAGTTATTTAGTTATAGCTTGTATTCAAAAGAAATGTTACAAACAAGTGTATTTGTTAGCTTAGGATTCGGTATATTGATTTTAATTATAAAAATAAACTAGTGTGTAATTTTTCAATATTTAAATCATTTTTTGTTCTTTTTAAGCATTAATATTATGTACTTTGAACTAGCAAATATTGCATTTGTGGTTGGACTAGTACTGGGTCGATACAAACAATAATTTCATGGTACATAAAAATAACCAAAATAATTCAATTGCGGTTAGTTAGATTAAAGTTTACTTTGACCAACAATATAATTGTGGATACCGAGTTACAATCAGTAGTTTATACAGGATGATTATACTGTCACACTAAGGGTTTCATTCACCAAGCGATTAACTAAGCTGAAAGCAGCTTAATTTGTCTCCTTGTTGTAATCAAATTTCTGTTAGGATATCTATCGAGCGGTGATGCGCAGCTGGTTTCGTAACAGTCGAGTCACAAGTTGTAGCGTCCCAGTACTGACGTCCATATTGCACATTATTTCCGAATATGAATTCGCAATTATAACTTTTGTAAATATTAGTCCTAATTGCGTTTTCGGATATTAAATTTAAACAATCTGTATAATAGCTAAAGGATATATTATTAAGGTAAATTAGTTAATTTTCATACATGCATATAATCTCTGTCGGCTATTAAGTATTTCATTATTAATTGAGCATCCTGCATTCTACCACTTAAAACCTCCACATTTTATACCAACGAAAGCTTTGGCACTCTGAAGACTGTTTAATTTGGGAAATCGATACAGAACGCGAATAATTTAATCTGCCGGCTTAAAATCCTTTATTTAATTTTGATTAATCACTTTTATTCTCTTTTATACGCACTCTTTATGAAGAATAAATCCGCGTATATAGTATAGGCTATTGTGAATTATTTGCAGCGTAATATTTTAGTATAAGACTGTTGAATTAGCTTTTCGTTTTGGTAGGGTTTTACTTTCAATCAATATTTTGCTCTGTTAATGTCCCAAGTCGCATTTGAGTGTAGATTGCTTCATTATCAGCTGTTGGTAACTACGGTCGGTAAGAGAGCTACCTGGTAATAGATTATCCGGATCTCTACTTTATCGACGGTAGGTACCGAAGAATTTGACATTACACGTTTCCGCGAAAGCTTTATGACACCTTTATTATCTTCATTATCAACGCTCGTATTATCCAACGAAACGATCGATCTTTAATTTTACACGAATTAGAAAATATAATTTATTATTATGATAGAACGCAATCTTTTAATCTATTGCAACTTAAAGCTTGTGTATATCCTAGTTCTAATTTATATTGACATGCTCTGAGTATATATGATAGTTCAAATATGTAGAAAGTACGATTTGCAGGAAATAAAACAAATAGTTGTAATTTACAATCGTTAAATTTGTAATAGGTGTTGAAAGGAATGAGTATCAGTAAACAACAACTCCATTGTTATATTTAAGCAACTAATTTACTGAAATCAATAAGAATTACAAATTTTTGACAATTTTTTCAATGCTGTCCCATTGAAAAAACATTCCGTTGCGTCGACTTTGCACACACCCACACCTCGTACAATAAATTACAGTAAAGTTTGAATCTAAAAAACACTGTGAGCGAGTGTACATGCTGCACATCGATATGAATCGCTATTCTAGACTACTGTTTCATGAAAATAAAAAAAGAGAAATGCAGTGCCGTATTTACGTATATAGATCGGAAAGTAGTAACCGTCAATATGATCTCTATTATGAATATTAAATCGCAAGAGGCCGGAAAAAAAGTATTACACCTATATTGAGGAGAGTATGAGCCACACAGTCTATACCATACTCTATATTATATATCTAATCACACTACAGACACTTAGTTATATACCTAAAGCATATGTATAAAAGATACATTAAGAGATAAACGTAAAACTACGGTGATTCGAAACTATATAAAGAAAATTCAGTGTGTATATATACGTCATAGATATATGTAATAGCGAAATCTACGGAATTCTTTTGAGTATTAGTCTCACGTTACCGATGTCACTCGCTTCTCTTTCTCTTTTTCTATCTCGATGTCAGCAATGCGCCGCTGTGTGCCTGCGTGCGCCCCCGCGCCTGTGCTTGAAACGTGTGTGCACGGCTGCCGCCGGCCTTTGCTCTCTCTTTTTTTTTTCGCTCTTTCTCCAAACCCACCCCTCGTACATTACACACGCACGTAGCACGCGCACTCGGTGAGCTTTGTGTTCTATCTTTTCTCCGCTTGTCACTTGCACACAGCCTGCTGCTCTCCCGGTGAAGGAGAACGACGAAGGAAAAAATGAGATAGTTTCTGTATCCTCTGCTTTCTGTATCTGTGTGTGAATGTATCTGTCGTTTAGAGACAAAAGAAGCTCCACATAAAAAAACGAGGGGAATCCAGTGTCATCGCCAGCGGCTGAAATTCAAAAAAGCTGTCCTAATGCACACGGGGGCGAGCTTGCACGCATGCGTTGATGGATATCCGCGCAGATTGAGAGAGAGAGAATCGGCTGCGCGCGCGCGACGGTGTCGACATCTGACCGGCGTGACCTGCAACCGCGCGCGCCGCGGCTTCACCCCCCCCCTCCCCCTGCGCGAGCGCCTTTTTACACGCACATATACACGCAGGCGCGTCTCTAAGGCTCGTGCGCGCCACGTTTCGCCAACCCCCCGCAGTTCAGCCAGCTTTCTCTCTCTCTCCTCCCCTGCGCGCGCGAGTACCGGCCGAAACGCGCCGCCCGGAAAAAGCTCCGAGGCTCTCCCGAGAGCTTCGTCGATTGTTATTTCGATGCGATTAATTTATGCGCGGGTAGGGGAGGCGCGCGGCCGGATTGTTTTGTTTGAGGGTGGATTGTTTAAATTAGTATGCCGGAGCGTCGGTTATGGAGATTTTGCGGGGATGAAGAATCTTTTGGGTTTTATTCAATTTTAGTTTTAACCGTCTGGAAAATAACTTGATAAATATCTGTTTGAAAAGAATTAAAATTTTTTGATTCACGTTAAATAAACAACAATTAAAACGATCCAAAAAAAGCTCTCGCGCATCAAGCTTGCTCAAGACGTTCCCGTCGCATCCTACGACGTATCCTCCCTTATAAATCGTCCTCGCCTTCATTCCTTATTTATCACTCCAGCCTCGTCTATCGCCAAAGCCCGTCTCTCTCTCTTTCTTAGCCTCAGCCTCGTGTCGTCTCTCTTTCGGCAATCGATAGATTCGAGAGCACGTCGAGAGCGCTACAAAAACTCGGGATTCGCGCTCGCGCAGCTGCGCACAAACCATTCCTCGTGCGCATCGAGCAAAAAGTTTTCGGCCCTCTCCCCCCGCTCTCCGCCCCTCGCGCTATCGATCAAAGTCGAGAAACAATGTATTTCCTAATACCACTCGGCGCGTGTGTGGCTTACTTTCATCCCCCTACTCCTGCATTTTCCACGAGGCAATATTCAGGAATTAATATATCGTATATATATATATACCTGCCGGCGCTTGCGTGAGCGCGCGCGCAGGGGTGAGAGAGAGAGAGAGGTCAAAGACACCTAGTGCGTTCGGTATACGCAGCCTTGACTGAATCGAAGAAACATGACCCGATTACGCGGGGGCCACCGTCGCGGCGGCGTTGCCGAGAGAGCTGGAGCCGGCTATCGATTATCAGTCCTCGTCCCGAAACACATTTCGTGCGGCTCTCTCTCTCTCTACCCACACACTCTCGCGCTTTTGATGTATATTCAGCATTCGGAGGGGGCCCCGATGTTATAATACACGCGCGCGGTGAGTATCGATTCCTCGAGCGAGAGACGAGAGTTGTACATCGACGAGAGAGTCGACGACGGGTCAGCACGCGACCTTTGTTTGCCAGCCGGCCTAATGACATTGCGCGCCGGATCATCGGCCTGTCGCAATTAAACGCGCTTTTCTATATACCCTCTCGACGCGAAAAAGCTGGGCGGAAGAAAGCGAGCACCGAGTTTGTATCGCGGTGTTTCATAATTAAGCGGATGGCTTTTGCGGGGGGGTGGGAAGAGAAACAGGAGAGAGAGCTTGCGCCCCGCTAACGAAACAGGGCCGATATGCCCGCGAGCGAGCTTTGCCCGAGAGCCCCCGCCCATGTTCAGCTTCCCCCCCTGCTGTGTGTGTGTGTGCTCTGGCTGCTTTCTCGCTCTCTGCTCGCCCGGAAAACCGGCTTATTATCTCGCGGTTTCGTGCTTCAAGCCGAGGGGATGGATGATCTTTTGTTTTAACAATTACGAAGCTCCGTTGCTACGCGGCCGATTGCTACATCATTCTCGATACGAAAATTCTTTATGCTATAAAAACACACGTTCGAAACGTCCGTCAAGCTCTAGTCTATCAGAAAGCCCCCAGCAATCAAAGTGGGCCAAATAAAGCACCGAGACAGCGAGGCTAGGGTGCGTGACCGGACCGTGGCTCGCCGGAGAGGAAAGCTCATTACGGGCATCCTTCGCACAAGCATCCCTCAATCCTGCGCCCGCGCCTCGCCCCAGCATTTCGGGCTTTCCTTCGTTATACGATCGGCGGTGCTGCTGCTGGGGTGGCGAGCCCGAGGCAGCAGCAGCAGCAGCAGCCGCGCCTTTATCGACCGGCATATAACCGTATATCCGCGCGCGCTCTGGCCGCGATTTCTCCGCGACGGCGCCCCAATCTCTCTTCTCTCCCTCTATTCCGATTTTACCCGACGTACGCGTATCCATCTTCCCAGCGCTGTTTTTTTTTTCCTATCCCTCGCGGGACTATGCACCGTTACTGTTTATCTCGCCGTCGATTCGCCTCCATCTTTAAATCCACGCGGCGCTGGCGTATGTGTGTGTGTATGCGTGGCAGCTCTCCGTACACCCCAGCTATAGAGCTGTGTGCGCGTGCCACCCCCGAGTGTGTGTGTGTGCGTATAACTCGCCCCCGTCTCGACGCTGGAACGCGATCATATTCCACGGGAATCGACCGTACACGGCCCCCGCGTTCTGGGCTTGCCTTTTCCCTCTGGGATTTCAGCCTACCTCTCTCTCTCTACTCCCGACTTGTGTCTCTCTGTGTGTGTGTGTGTGTGTGTTTCGAATTTCGGCGCTGCACTTTGTACACCAAAGCTCTAGCCTCTCATCCCCCGCGATTCCCGCGGCTAGGATGCGGCTTTACATCACTTGTCTCTCTCTTGGCTGGAGATATAGCCTCTGTCCTCTTCCCGTCGTTCATTGCTCCGTCACTGCGCTGTCTCTGACTCTGTCTCTGTCGTTGAACTCGCGCGAGCCGAGGACAATGTCCCATCACACCAGTAACTTGAATAAGGCGTACTGCTGTGACAGGACAATATCCCCGACGTCGCGCCCTCTCTTCTTCTCGTCTTCTCCTTCTCTTTCTCCTTCTTTCTCCCTTTCGTAGCGCTGGACTCTCGGTAACTTCTGCTCCTGCCTTTTTACCTCTCCCCGAAGATGGTGGACGAAAACACACCTTTTGCCGCCCGATAGAGAACCGAGAGCTTACGATCGCGGCGGATTAAGCCCGACTTTCTCGGTTAAAGAGCCACACGAGCACACCGGTTCGCGAAACTCTGCTCTTCTTCCTCCGTCCTCTCTCTCTCTCTCTCTTACTCTCTCCCTGGCGCGCGGCCACACACACGGCTCTCTTACTTACATACATTCAGGTACGCAAGTACTTACACGAAGCCCTCTGTGTGTAGGCGTAGCTATAGGAGAGCGAGAGAGAGAGAGAGAGAGAGAGCTAGAGAGAGGAGCAGAAAGTGGAGAGAGAAAGCGATATCTCTCTGCTAGCTCGTCGGACGAGCGCGCAAGGACTGCGTGTTCTCTCTCGGCGAGCCTCCCGACGGCACTGCGTCGTCGCTCTCGCGACGGTGGCGGCGCGCCTCTCCTCCCCCACACACGCTCTCCTACTCTCTCTCTCTCTCTCTTTCTCTCTTACCGCCGAGAGCGAGCGAGAGAGAGAGAACAGTGGGGTAGAGGGGCTCTTTACACCCCTAACCGAGAGACGAGGCTGGCAGCCTCGTCGCAGGGGTGGCTACTGCTCCCACCACGAGCGCGCAGCTCCGAGGCTAGAGAGAGACGGCCAGAGTATATATTGATCGCGTTAGACCAGCTGCGCGCTCGCGGCGGCACCCCCTCGAAGCTCTCGCTCCTTGCCGCTGCCGCTGCACGCATACGCACGCACACAGACGTACACCCGCCTTCCTTTCCCTACCGCACAAGGCACCTTCTACCACTACTTCTTCTTCTACTCTCTTCTTAGACACCGCATCCTCGCCTTTCCTTTCTATTAGCCGGACGGATCGCCTCTATGTGTGTGGGTATAAGGGAGGCTCTCTGGAGAACGTGGGGGAGATACGCTGGGGGGTGGGTGAAAGGAGCCCCGCGAGTTCCTTCAGCCTACTTTATGTCGCGATGCCGTGCATATGGGTAGGGCAACGTATATATATATGTAGGATAAGAGAAGCGTGGGAGGCGCCGGTTGGATAGGAAGTACAGCCGGGGCGATATTCGCTCTATTGTTTCCGTAAGGGAGAGAAGGAGAGAGGCCGGAGATCTAATGAGGGGGAGAAGAAGGAAAAAGGGATCGGGCTAGGCTTTCTCTACTCACCTTGAGGTTGCGGGGATTTCTTAGGTCGAAGAACGTCGGCCGAGACGGGATCTCCCAGCGCGGCAGGCCTCGGAATCTAGAGACAAGGAATCGTGAAGTTTTTTTTTTATGGGAGCTTTTTCGAGGGTTTTTTGGGTTTGCTTGAGGAAGGAAGGTGCCTAACGAGAGGAGAGGGAGTGATAGGCTTGATAGAAAAGTTAGCTTCGGCTTTTCTTAGTTTCGGGAAAATGCTTTTCTGGAATGTAGTTTCTAAAAAGGAAAAAGTTGTAAAATTTTTCCCGAGCTATTTTTACTCGCAACCTTTATAAGCTGGCTTGGATATAAATAGACGAGCAAAAGTGAATTATTGCCAATTATTAAAGCACTCTTACTTTCTTTTACAAATAAAATCTCCAAAGTCAACATTTACCCAACTTTTATTTTTATTGTTACTTTCCCAATAGATTCAACATTACACCTTCATTCCTTAAGCTTACCTCACCGAATCTCACTTTAAACCGAAAGCTATTCTCAACGGTTACGCCCTCGGCGAATACGCATAGCATTCCAACCCGGACCCATATATAAAGGATGAACATAAGGCGGACAAGTTGAAAAAGTATCGATTTTAGTTTAGCACTCGCGCTGAAAGTTTGAAGTTGCCGCGCGCGCGCGCGTCTAGGCTCGCGCAGAAAGTAGTGGTATAATGGAATTTTTAAAAGATTCGCTTTGCTCGCGCGCCTGCGCACTGGCAGCTGGTTTTGCCGTGTGCACGGCAACGCTAATATTTGAACAAGCATATACGGCGCAGGCCTCGTCTGTGTTTGTGAAAGTCTCGCGGGATTATTATTAATTAAAGGAATTAAAGGAGTTGAGATATGAAATGCTTTGTTATTCCCGGGCATTGTAGCTCGCTGGTTAATTTAGAGTTCGCTTGGCGATTTAAATAGCCAAGAATTTCGTGTAATACGGGAATGATCGATTTATGTATTGTGATGAGTTAGAGTTAGGCTGTTATGTACTTCATTTATGCTAAGCGGGTTGTTGAAATGTTAATAATTGAGCGCTTCGCGAAACTGTTTCAGAGCTTAAGCGAATATTTCGCTGTATAATTAATCAATAATGAATTAAGCCTTAATTTTTCGATATCATTTCTGTAACTCGATTACAATCATTAGACAATTATCTACCGTACAATTATTAAAAATGAATCAACCGCATACTCACCACTCAGCAAACCCACTCACCTCACATCTATAGTAGTCACAAAAGTCCTGCTCCATAAAACGAACGGAAACGCCGCTATTATCACAACGTTGACCGCCAGCAGCGGCAGGCACTGAAACAAAAAAAACCCAAACTCAAAAAACCATTCAACAATCAACCCTCAAAAACCAGTAATCCCCCATTCTAACAAACCAACCCACCCACACCAAAACCATTAAAACAATCTCATCTCGATTACAGTGCGGGCATGGAGGCGGCAGCGGCAGCAGCAGCTGCTGCGGCGGCGGCGGCCAACGGCACGGCGGTCGACGCCCACGACTTTCACAGCAGCCTGGTGCCGGTTAACGGCACAGCGAGCCACGGGGCCGGGGCCGGCGGTGGCGGCGGCGGCGGAGGCGGAGGCT
>UELX01005601.1:0-13180 GCA_900480035.1 Eupelmus urozonus | reverse complement strand
TGTGTACACTCTATACGAAGATGCATATTTATAATACTTTGTTATATTGAAATTTTTTATATAATTTTTGAAGAGTTCATTTTTAAAATCAAGAAAAACAGTAAAATCATAAAATAATCTTTATAAAGAAAATAATTTTACATTCAATTTACACAAGTTTTAACTTTTCTACGTTATAGAATATTTAGATAATCTTTCCGACATTTGAAAAACACAATTAAAAACAGTAATAAAAAATAAGCAAGAATATTGCGATACCGTAAAATTATTATTTACAACCAACTTAACAAAAAAAATAAATAAAAATATGATAACACTAACTCCGTATAACTGTATTTTTTTTAAATTTTCATTTTTTTCTTCTTTATTTCTCTCGGTACTCTTTGCATTAGAGCGTTTAATGTTTCCCATTCGTAGGAAATGTTCGGATCGAGGAAGCGCTCTTGCTGTCTTCGAGTTTATTACGTACCTTAGATTCACGTGTAATGATTATTGCCACTTTGCATTAAGAGAATTATGTACTTTTCGGGTTATATGCAATCTAAGAGTAGAATTTTTTTCATAATAAAATGATAAAATCTCAAAGTTTGCGGTGCGCTTGGCCTTGCAATCATAATCGTTATATATTTCCAGAAATATTATTCCTGCAGTTTATATAATATATAATATTATTTTTTTACATCGGCGTAAAAAATATTTTTATTAAAATTATTAGTCAGTAAAACGGTATGATAAGACTTTTTATAAAAGAAAAGTTATATAAATTTTAGCATGACGTTATCTCAGATAAATTTTGTTTCAAAATACTGTTTTTTGCAAAAATCGTGTAATTACCATTTGATAGTTAAATAAACTTTCTACTAAGGCTACGGGTACACTGTTTAAATTAACTTGAAGCTGCTACATTACTAAATATTATGTTAGTCAATTTTATTAGTCAACTATTTTGTCTCATCTATTTCAAATAAATTGATACCTTACTAATTGCAACACGGCAGTCGGAATGGCGACAATAATTACATTCACAACATTAACGATAAATAGCCTAATTATACACTGATTAAATTTTACATTTGTAAATATTTTATATTTATCGTTAAAATGTTATAAACTTGTTAACAGATACTTTACAAGCGCTCATTGGACTCGGTGAGCTGTTAATTGTACAGCGAAGCTTCGACTTACTCAAAATTATTTATTACCCCATTTAGTATCACTTTTCCCTATTCACGAAGTGAAAAAATATCATAATCAAATTAAAATACAACAAATGTTCTCCAAACCAAGTACACAAAAATCGAAAGTTCTCCAAACAAAACAATCCATCCTACCCTAATCACAATACGCTAAAACAGATCTACCACTGAAAGACCATCGCTCCACCCTACATCACCCCCTCAATCTCAACAACAGCCACTTACCATAAAACACATTCCCGGCGAGCTTTACACCACGGCGAATGATACAGTTTGTTAGCCACAACGCGCTACATCCCCGCCTACAAATCTCGTCCGCGATCCGGGCAAAGTTACGACCTTAGCCGCTCGCCGATCTCAATAATGGGAAAATTCACGAACCATTTCTCGCTAGCGAGTCTCATCCTCTCTCTTATACATATACGCGTGTATAAGAATGCGAGGAATCGGCTAAGCGAGCCGGGCGGAAGTGCGCTCGCTTTGAACAATCGAAGCAAGTCGCACGGCCCGTTAGATAGGCTCGTGCAGCGGCGTAAAGCGCGCGAGCGCGCAGGCAATTAATATTAGCCTCCCGCGCAGCCAACCTGCCTTGGCTCTCCGAGTCTCTGTGTGTGTGTAAGTACACGTATGGGCTCGTGCGTGGATCTCTACGATCTAGATCCGAATGAACCGCTAAGTGCATTCGTGGGCTGAGTGTATATGTGAGTGCGCGAGTCTAGACGGTGTGAGGAGAGAGAGAGAGAGCGGAGTGAAGTTTATGAATGGAGCCGTGATTTTTTTTCTTGAGCATAGCCGGCAAGCCGGGGATTACCTGGCCGTGACTCGATAGCTACGTGTAGCTTGCTCGTGTTGCTAGGCGGGAGTTTTCGTGCTGGATTGCGAAAATTGAGATGAGAGCGGGGTGATGGTCGAGGTTGTTCTGGGTTTTGGTTTAGGTTGTTGTTCTGGTTATTGTAAATTAATTAGAGAACTGCGTATATGTTAAATGTAATTATGAATTTTAAATAATGTGTGTTGTACTAATATCAACACCGTGATAATTCAAATGCATTTGGTTTTTAAAAGAATGATTAAATCGAATTTTATATCCAAAGTATAATTTTTATTTTAAATTTATTTTGTATATTTACTTTGTATATAAAAAGTATTTTCAAAATCTGAATTATCGTTTTATCCTTGTAAAATCTTTAACATTTTTAAAACATACTTCCGTCACAAAAATATATAGGGATAGTTTTGGAAATGAAGATACAAAGGCGTGGGACTATAATGGATATGGCTTCTATTTCATTTTAAAATGAGTGATGGTTTTAAAGATAACGGAATTATGAAAATGTGGAAAAACACCCATATCATTATACTATTAGAGGTAAATGGTGTTACTATACATATGTTTCCTCCCTTTTTGATTGTGAGATTATAATGAGCATAATACATTTTAATTTGATGAAAATTTATTGATTCATAAGTAGTCTTAAGAGTCTCAAAAAAATATTGTTAGTCCAAAATTTGATTTATTAGAATCTAACTCCGGAAGAACAAGTACAAACATTATAAAAACAAGAATTTAAATCAGATATATTAATCTTACTTTTTTACTAAACTGAGCCAAATTTCAATTCTTTTTTGAAACCCACACTGAAATTTACAATAGATTTCCCAGCTTCACGCTCTCACTTTTTACCAAACTAAAGACATCGAAAAAAGAGCAAAATATTAACAGAACACCACCTACCATAGCCGAGCGGCATCGATCAGAACATAATTCCTCGCCACTCACCCCCGGTACATCCTCTTTATTGATATCGTGACGACGGTTCCTCTTCCCAACTCGCCGAGACACAAGCCCGGCACGAAGCAAAAAAAAAACGAACGCACAAAATTATAGGCTACGGGACTTCGGAGCCCCGGTTCTTTCGCGCCTGTTAGGCGCTTGGCGCAGGTAGCCAGCGTCAGTCTGCCCTAATTTGACAGCTCTCCACACGAAAAGGTCCGTCGCGCGCGCCTCGGAGAGAGGACGTACCTATATACCGGACAGGTGGCTGTGCGAAGCGGATTACCAGCGGACGCATGCTGCTGCGTGCGGTATAAAAGCCATAGTCATTGAGTTTTGGGGATGCACGGTTTGATGCGTGGAGTTTTTGGGATGATTTTCGTTGTGGGTGTTGAATTTTTTTGGTTGGTAGTAGTTGGTGGGCGATCGGTGTTTTGGCTCGTTGTGAAAGTTGGTGAATTTTTTAGTAATTTGTGGGTTGAGTTTGAAGAAAAAATTCAATTACATTGTTTTCCAAAAACGAAAAAAAAATTATAAAAGTCTAACAAGTATTGAACGAGTATATTTTAATAAACTTTAGATGTGAATTGAGTTCGATAGTTTTTCGAGATCTGAAACGTACCAGAAAAAAATAATCAACTTTTCGATGTAAAAAATTTTGTTAGCTAAGCTACAGTGCACAAGAATGAGTTTATTTGGACCTTTACATATTTAGTATGTCTGAATACTTTTTATTAATTTTTATATTATTTGAGCATTCATTCAAGAATTATTAAACTAAACTGGATATCATCACCATTACACATTATCGCGTTTCAAAATCAGCCAATTTATTTGAAAAAACGACCCAAAAAAACCGCGCGCAATTCAAAAAGTAACGCCAGCATTAAATTTAATCTTCCCGTTTCGAAAATCCTAAGAAAGTCCAAACGACCGCGCCAGCAAAAAATAACCTCGAAAAGTCAAACTTGTTCAATGATAAAATGTATACGCAAACTGTTATACCCTCGCGACGCCATAAACGAGAGTACGCGTAAACTAAGCGTTTTATCACGCCGCTGACTCCTCCCGGCGGCAAGGACACCTCCGCCTATACAAACGCATTTGACGTATCCTCGCCTCGCGAAAAAACTCGCCTCCCAACATTCAAAAGAGAGCGAGAAACGCAAAAATAAAAAAAAAAGCCATGAAAAAGGGCGCGAGAAACTCGGGGGCATCAAACTCCAGCAGGGGACCCTGGCCGAGCCGCAGGGGGTCGCTCGGCCAACTGACATGTTTATCACGCTCGTTTTCAGTTTCACTCTGGGGCCCTTCTTAGCATATACGCTCGGCTCTTCTCTAATGTCCGCTGCACTTGCCGCTCAGCTCGGCCAGTAAAATAGGAATTCGAATTACACATTACGCCTGGGCCCCTTCTGCATACAAATGCCTGCGTGCAGAGATGCTGACACACAGAGAGTGGGAAGCGGAATATAGGTTTTTGTTTTATACGGATATAGCATCGTAAAAGTCGCCGCGTCTTCATACCAAGCCCGGCGTAATAGAACGAGGCGTATCGCGAATTCGCTTTTTCACTGCCCGACGCGTTTTATAAACGGGCGTTGCTGAAAAAGCGAACGGCCGGCTGGCGCGTCAATTAGGAAAAATAGTGGGTATCCACTTGACTCGATTAACGCGGCTCGCCTCCCTTTTTTCACACGCGGCCCGCCGGCTTATCTATCCCGATCCGTAAAATCAAGATATCCAGGAGGAAAGCGCGCGCTTCTTCTAATCTGCTGATCGCTCGTAAAAAGAAGCCCGGTAGGCAGGTTGACAGAAGTCGAGTAATTTTCCGCCTCTCTCGCTGCGCGCGGCTAGAAAAGAGAGGAGCGATTATTTCCTCGCGCATACATAAATACGCCGCGGAGGATGACTCGCTGGCTTTTTTCCTTCCCCGCTCGCGCATATATATTCAAGTCATCCTTGTAATGCTCGAGGTCCTTCAGAATCGGATTACCGCCCTTATCCGGCAAAACGTTAATTACCATATCCAGGTACATAATAATTCATGCATTATGAATGGGGTAGCCGAGCGTCACGGCGAGCTGGCTTCGAATGAGGGACGGAGAATACGAGCGAAATAGGAAAAAATGAGCCGCGGGCCCGAGAGCGGTAAGTGGACGATAAAAAATGACGGGAGAAACGAGGAAATCTTGAGGAGGATGCGCGCTTTGCGCATTTCGTTGGGCTGTTTGCTGAATTGCAGAGGTGGCCTCAGGCGGTGTTTGCTTTGTTTTATTTATGGCTTTTGGTTAGGATGAGATGTGGTTGATGTAACTGGATTGATATTGTATAATTTTGGTAATCTTTGCTGTGATCGTTTTTAAAAGGATTGTTTTTATTTTGCAAATTTACATAAAAACTTATTAATTGCTTATTTTGACTGATTGATTATTGTTAAAAATTTTGGTATCAATAAAAAGCAAATAGAATTGACAAAGAGAGAAAATTAAAAAAAATTTACGCACCTTACTTATCCATTTACGTAGTAAGTTATGAATTTAAGCTATATTTAAAAACCATCATTTCATCGCACTCTCTTATTGAGAATCAGAATACACCGCGTATAATAAATTAAAATCCCTAATCCTTCTCCGCCTAAGTATACCGAAGCATTTTCCTCGACATCCTTCTCAAAACTCAGAACTAGGAATTTGAAATTCATAAAATTGAGTTAATCGTACATCGTCCGCCGGCAAAGCGCGTAATTTAAGTTCATCAGAATCAAGGCATACGGAGATACACTGAAATCTATTATAAGATCAACAAGTGCACCTGCAAATTCCCGTCAAAAACATGCCTGAGAAATTTACAGTTACGCAGGTCAGATAAGAATAGAATTGGTTAGTTCGTTCCGAGTTGCATATGTTTATGCTATCATTCAAATTGTACTGCACTCTTGCACGTTCATTTCTACTTAATTAGCAATTCAGAATATTTTTAAAATAGCTGATTTGTTTTTCTAAGGTAATTGACAGCGAAAGTAAATAATATTATTGATTTTAATTTGTTTAAAATAAATGTCCAAAATATCAAATTCTTTTTTATGATTCATATCAGTTATTTGATATCATGCTCATTAAAATTATTCGGTTTATTCATGTATCACAAAAGCTTCTTTAACAAAAGTCTCGGCAGAAACATTATCGCGTCAAATTTTTTGAAATTATTGGATTATTTCAATCTCATTGGTTCTTTTCCTCTTAATTCAGTTAACCTCATTGCTAAACATTTGAAAAATTAATAAACCCGCCAACCCTGATTTGCTCAGATATCACTATCGTTCGAAATTTTCTGAAGGTCTCTAAAAAGCAATAATCAGTTCCATGCAAAATAACTTCTGTATAAAATGCTAATAATAATTTAACGTTAAAATCACTAGCCGTTCTGACCATCACAACAAGTCACTCAGCGTCCTTCAAAGGTTCGAACCATTCAAGGAGGATTGAACTTTGTGAAGATCGGTGATCGCACCTGTGCGACTTGCTGGCAGGGAAAGAGAGGGGAACGAGCTCTCCAGAGAGAGAAAGAGAAAGAGAGAGAGAGAGAGAGAGAGAGAGAGCGGAATGCCTCCGCGCGTTCAAACGAATATATGTGAGCATTACGTAACGCATTAAGATCCCCGGAGATTACGCGCGATGCAACAAATATCACGTTTTATTATTCATTTTCTGGCTTATCTGCCGGCCGTCTACGAGCGCGTATGCAGGCGGCAGCTCACGCATGCAGGCGTTCTCGCGTTCAGACTTATGTACACTTGCAGCTAGTAGTCTAGTCGAGTGCAGACTTAGAACTTGGAAGTTTACTTGGACTGCACTCATAGATGCGTTTAGCTTAAATGTGTACACGAGTATTCTTTTTTTCAATATGTTGGCATAAATGACGGAAATATTAAAAAATTTGACATAAATGTCGTAAACGTACCAGTACCAGTGTCTCTATCTCTGATACATGCATTTTACAAGCTTTCTGACTAGGCGACTGGCGTCAAATCATCAAGCGAATAATTAGCTCAAAAACGAGACGATCGCAACTGCATCTGCTTACCACATCACAGCTGTACTCATCCGCGCGAAAAAACCGCTCGGTGCGCGAGCGAGCCCTCAGCGAGCCTCAACTCCGGATCGTACTCTCACATCCACTTCTCGCTCCTCCGGGACGAGCATAACCTCGGCCATAAAGCGAGTTCGAAGAAGCGCTCGCGCCGCGGCCGAAAGGTGCTTAATATAAAAGATAAAAGCTCGTGTCTTTTCTCATCTCCCTCCTTCAGCCGGTGACCATCCGTTTTTCGAGTCCCCGGGAATACGCGCCTGTGTATACACACATCGAGAGAGAGAGAGAAGAAGAGGAGGTCTGGAATTTTATACGGGCCAAGGTAGTAAAGCCCCGCCGTGGGAAGTCGCACGCTCCTTCTGACGACCTTCTTCTCTCCAAAGCGTTGACCAGTGTTTTAGGTAGCGCTCGCGCTTCATTTTCTCGCCGCGCTAGTGTTTTAGGAGCGCGAGCTGGACCGTGGGTATTTGTTGTGGACAGACTGTGGGTCTTGTTTTCTCGCGGGAGTGGGTATGAGCTGCTGGCTTTTTCTTTGAAATTTCTAGATGACGGTTTTTCGTGGGCTCGTGCGCTTCGCGTGTGAACGGACTTGTGTGTTGCAATTGAGTGAGTGCGCGTGTGTGATCGGTCTTGAATTGGATTTCATGTTTGAGAACGTGATTTTGTTAAGATGGGTGCTGAAATCATCACGAAATTTCATTAAATATACTGAAATCTATCTTGTATTAATGACATTTTATAAGTTTGCAATATTGTCTCGATATTACATGAACACTACCCGCTCAAAATATCCGTTCAGCAGTCAAATTTCATTCACTAACAACCGATAACCCGCCAATTACCCACAACATCGACATTTTTCCTCTCTCAATACCGCGCCAGAGCCAAGCTCGTTAAATTCCAACCAGATAAGGGCGCGCGCGGGCTATTTAAACCGGACTATCGGTCCGCTCTCTGCGGCTATTTCGGTGATGCGCACTGGAGATCGCTCGGCGTCGATAAACCAGGGGAACGTCATGCGCATATGTACGCATACAGTAGGGAGAGAGAAGATGGATTTCGGAGCTGCAGCTAGCTCTCGAGAGGGAAAGAGAGAGCAGAGGCAGCGGCGCGAGTGCAAGAGATAGCCGCTTCCCGGAAGCTTTTCCTTTGATACCGATCTTCTCAAAGGGTTCCGTTGGCGCTTTTCTAGCGTTTCTCCGGCTACCGTTTTCTTTTTCGTAAAAAATTTTTTTGGAACTAATTGGCCCCTGCGTTTACGGAGTGGTCGGGCTTTTTTGGATGCTTTCTTGACGTGCGTGAAATTAAGGAGAGCCGGCTCGTACAATTTGGGAAAGTGAAATGATATGAGTTATCAGGGTATGATGATCTTATACAAAGAATTACTTTGAAATTCGTTTAAGCTTGCGACGTTATATTTATTTCTCGAAAAACAATTTGACGTGATATTTTCAAGTGTAGCGGAAATGGATCGTGTAATTAGTAATGTAACTAATTAAATTTCAGAATTCATCTTTTATTAATGAAGTTACTAAGTGACAATAAATTACGTAAGAAGTATCTTATACAATTTTTAATTGCCGATATTATTTAATGTTAAATGCCGGAGAATTTTTTCTTCTTCACAGCGAGCAGTTTGCGATCCATTGCTGATAGGAGCTTAAATAGAATTTAAAAAATGTGATAATTATTCTCTCTGCTGAGTTCTTTTCGCATTTTCTACGGTATCGTAGTCACGAAAGTGTTCTAACTGTTACTAATGAATTCAATACTTTGTAATGGAAACTATAATTACCTTATATGAAGCATCAGACTCTTTTCACTCATTACTTTTAAAAAATAATACGCTGCGTACTGATGATGTATACTTGAAACCAAATTTCTGTGAGTTACATGTTAATTTTGTTTACTTGACTGGGATAAACACAATATTACAATCGAAAGAATTATTTATGTGGAAAAATAAATGTATCTTCTGTAAGATCATTTTTGTAAGATACTCTAACAGAATCTGCCCGAAAAAAAGAACAAGAACAAATGCAGAAAATGAAGAAGTAAAATTCGACATAAAGTAAAATAGACATAGTGTGTCATTGTGTATATAATCCACTAGGTGGCTAAATATTGGGTAACAAACAATGCTGTAACCTTTCCCCCTTTTTATGATTTTTTAATTTTTTATTTCACTTTCTAACCATAATTTTTTCTTCGAAATAATTGTGATTTATCTATTTTTTTCTCTTTCTTTAATAGTTTTTTGAACTAATCAGCAGTAGTTACCCAAAAGAACTTGATTTCCATCAATCACTAATTTTCTAAAGTGGTGATGTTAAGGTATACACATCTAATGCTCACACTTCTACTATTTAATCTAATTATGAATACAAATACTTAATTATTTTTATCTTTTAAATAATATTCATGTTTCAGATGCCAAGGATCAAGTATTGAAGATAAAATTTGTGAATAACATAAAAGTAAAGCGTGTTCTTAATGCTTATATAAGAAAATAACCGATCATACGGACTTAGCTAACCCCGAAAATCCGAAATCAGCGTAAACGAATACACCCAGCGGATCGCCAAAGAGCGAATAATAAAAATAAATACCTGCAAGGATGCAAAAAGCAAATCTAGAACAGAATAGAAAAAGAAAATAAAGCTTCGAAGGTATACATAAGAAGTCCACGTAAAAGTCGGAAAAAGTCGGGTCACGGGCCTGCCCTATCTGAGTCCAGAATCGGCGGATCTTGTGAAAACAGGCGATTAACTCGTAAAGGGGCTTTTACACGGCCGCGCAACTCGTTGCGCACAAAGCTGCTGACTGCGGGGCCCCGAACAACAGCCGTCGCGCGCGTCAAAATATTTTTTTAGGCGCTATAATATTCGATATTCCCGGGAGTCCTCCGGCGCCTGCGGACGCTTCGTGTCGACGAAACTGTCAAATCATCTTCTGTCTCTCGGCGCGCTTTGAGCCGCTTCGAGTGCGGCCGGAGCCATACACGAAAAATCGCTCAGCAGGTGTCGGCGGCGGGGGCACTAAGTCGGCCGAGGAAACAGCTATTAGGAGGTGACTAATCGCGACACGTGCTAAAATAATAAACGCGCCTTGTGGAGGAGTGAGGCTGCCTGTGAGGCATCGCCGACGCAACCGAGTTAAAGAGTCGATGATGGACAGGGTTCGCCTCTGAATTAGCGGCTTGCTTTGAGCTCGTCTGCCTTGAATCAGAGTTTCAGTCTGAGTAATAGATAATGTTATTAGAATGAAGAAAAGTAGATTTTAATTATGACGAAAAAAAATGTACACAAGACTGAATTTTTTGTTTCTTACGATGCTTTCTTATGATAAATGAATATTTCAAAATGCTATGAATATTACAGACTCTATCTGTGGTATTCCTGCTAACATCAAACTACTACTTAACTATATTTACTAGTTATACCGACAAAATAATGGATCGTCATTTTACAGGTTATTCGAACGAATAAAGTGCAAGCACAACCACACACTCATACACACACACACACACACACACACACACATGCGAGCACACACGCACATACACACACAAACACGCATGCATCCACACCCATACACACGTACACACAAACACTCGCACTCGACTTTTACTGTTGCACTTTTATCAGTATCTACTCAGGAAATTATATTTTTTAATTAAATATACTATAGAAATTATAAATGTTTTAGATTTTTTTATTCTGCTCTACTGAGTTAACGTAATCTCGCTTAAATAATGTTGAAGTTATAAAACATTTAGCATAAACAAAATAAAAATAAATTTACAAATACCTGGAAGATTAAGACTTTAAAAATGTAAACAGGGATAAAATTGTTCCTAAATTATGTCAATTAGCAAAACGGTTTTGAGTGTGATTTATTAAAAACTAAAAAAACTCAGCGTGAAACTAGTTCTCACAGTAGCGAAAGCTGCGGAAATATAGAAAACGTGTCTAGGCAGATTTATTTACAGAGCTCGCACGTATAAATGAAGATATATCACTCCTTGGAAAAGGCTCGTAAATTATTACCATGCGAATCTTCGTTGTTGCATTTCCCTCTCGCGTTTCTCTGGGCTCTTTATGATTTATATGCAGCGAATGGACCAGCTCACACAATTAACTTTAAGATTTTTGGATTTATTTAATTTTTTTTTATAAAATAATTTTTTAATATTATTCAATATATGTAATATAACACGTTTTGATAATTAAGCATACTTTTTACATTTTGTCTTCAATCATAAAATTTTTTCTTTATAAATACAAAAAAATTCTTATTTACTTATTGTTAAATAAAATTACGCAAGTGAAATAATTTTTCTACTTTATTTATACAAATGTAAATAAATTATTCAGTCTAAAAGAATTAGCATTTTGTAAAATAAAATATATCGTTCTTGTTGAATTCTAAATTTATGTATAAAAGAGCTGGGCTAGTTGACCATATAGAGGTAAATAGACGCAGCGCTTACAATTCCTAATAAACATGATGTACGTTTCTGTTCAGTCGTAATTGATCAAATGAGTTGTACAGAGAATATATATGTATACAAAGTTTAATTAATTAGATTTAATTGCATAGATTTTAGATATAAAACTTTAGTTCTATTATAAAAAATCTTTTATGTACAATCATTGTCAAGTGTTCAAAATTTGTATTCAAAAATGTTTTGTCTTATCGAGGCAGCTCGAAACAACAAATTTTTTGATGAATTTTTTGAAACATGTAAAAATAAAAAAATTAATAAAATTAAATAATATAACTTAAAATGATGTTCGAACTGAGGATCTGGAAACTAAAAGTGCACATAACGCAATTAATATAATTACATCATAAAATTATCAAATAATAATAGTGTAATTATGCACCAAATGAGTAAAGTCACATATTATTCTCGAGGGTCGTTTCAGTCCGAGCAAAGCGAAGATATTTTCATCAAAATAACATATAAACTGTATCTACTTGTCACGATTTGCTCTGCAGTACACGTACTCATACGAATCATAAAATCTACACTTATCAGCTAACATTGCAGAACCACCCAAGTACCTAAACAACATCACACTTATACTTCACCCACACCCTACAACCCAGAAGAATCCTCTCAAATACTAAATAAATTTCTCGCTAAAAATAAACCAAACCCAGTCTAAAAAAAAAAAAAAAGCGCCAAGAAGACGAAGCTGCTCGAGCTCTCATGGGGGAGCGACATCCCGCTGTGAACTCGGCGCGCGCGAGAACCTCGGCTCGCAGCCTGCGCCGAGGTCGGTTGTCGATAGGACTCGGCTCGCCACCCGCGCGAATAAAAAACGAGAAGGATGTACTCGCGAGCCAGCCAGCGCCGGGGTGGCCTCGCGGCCGTGTCTATTGGCAGCTCTTGAGACGAATTTATACTCGTAAATAAAGAGAAGAAAGCCAGTGCGAGCGTTTCGGCTTGAAAATATGAGAGAGCGATAAGGCTGATAAGGAGAATGAAAGAATGCGTCTGTTCGAGCTGCTCTCGAGTAGCATTCTGCATTTCTATTGCGGATAATATGAGCGACCGCCACGTTGCGGTATCTTAATGCCTTTTCGATGCCATAAATTTCGTCGGCAATTCCTCTGCGCGCGCGGTTCTGCGCTGATTTTATGAGCGGTATAGATGACTGGAAGAGTTAACGTTTATGCTAGCGATGATCGGTGAGAGCGAGAAAAATTGCGTTTGTTTGTCGAGGTTGAATATTTTTGCATTAAAAAAATAATTGGATTAAATGTATGTAAAGATAATGATTTGAGAAATTAGTTATTATTTATGTGGATCTTACAAGAGAATAAATAGTATAGGTATATCTTAAATTTTTAAGTGACTTCGTCGGATTTCGAAAGTCTACAAGATACAAAAAATAAAAATATCTAGGAAAAATATAAATTATAGCCGTATTTTTTATATTTAATTTAGATGATTTCGCTAGATTATCTTATAAGCAATAATTTAATGTCTATTAAAATTTAGAATGACCGATTTTCTTTGCGAATAATAAACTTTATGCCACTTTAACCTCAAAATCATAACTTTGAGATGATTTTTCGGCTCTCGTGGCATAAAATACGGTTCGAT
>UELX01005600.1:0-13188 GCA_900480035.1 Eupelmus urozonus | reverse complement strand
AAATATTGTTAGGTACAACATATTTTATTGTTAACGAAAATATAAAAAAGTCTTCATATTTTACTATATGCAAATAAAAATAATTATATATTTTAACTATAAAATATATTATAATAATAGTACATTATGTGCCTATATAACTTTAAAATTTTTCTTATTTTCCAATGGTCAGATTTATATGCACATGCGACAAGTAGTAAAGTTTACGTTCGTGTCAGACACGCAATATTAAATTCTAATACGTTTCACTTCAAAATATTAAGATTATTTTCTTAAGACAAAGTGAAAAGGTGAGGTAGAAATTTCCACAGAATATTATACAGGAGTGCAAAAATTATTTCGTAAACATTAATAAGATCAGTTGAGACCATTTTTTTTTTAAAGATTGTGTATTTCATATGTTATATGTTTTATTTTCGTGATTCATTCTGCATGTTAGTGGCAATTCTGAATAATCATGATTAGCTGAATAATAAAAGTAGAAAAAACTGCGAGGTAACTAAAATGAAAGAGGTACGAGTGCCACAGTAAACGTTTGCTTTTATCAATAAAAAAGCAAATTCACCAGAACACAATTTAGGTCATAAACGATTAAGATTAGAACATTGATTTGTATATTCTATATTGCTACAACGAAAAGAGACGTATTTCCTTATATTTATATATAATCTTACTATCGTCAACTTTAGCCTTCTCATCTATTAGTATTCTAGATGTTGAATATAAAACTTTAAATTTATTTTTACAGTCACACCTCTTACATTTAAATGTTAGTGATTTAAAATTCATAGTAAAAGAACAATATTACATGGATTTAAATTATTGAAAAATATTATCAAAATTCTCTTTCATTTTTTCCATCAAAATTCACAGTAAAAATATAACGAATTCATAAGAAATTCTATCTATTTTTCCTTTATTTAGAGATTCTTAAACAAAAATAACTTTTAAAAATAGATATATTTTCGTTAAATAAATTTGTTATTCAGTGTTGAAACACATTTGTTTATTTGCTTACCTTATAAGGATGGTTTGGGTGATCGTGCATTTGCGAAACGATAGAGCAGTCAGAATACCGTACTCACACTTTCAACCCAAAAGTCGATGGATCGAAATCCATTTAGGTCTTCACAAATTTGTCAAAAATAAAATTCTGCATTTATTTTAATAATCAAAAATATTTTTAAGAGCTGTAGTAAAAATATAATAATACATTTTTAGTACATATCTTCTTTGATACATTTTAAACAGTTTGTACTAATTTGTTTTTTCTATCAAGTACTTTAAATTACAAGTTGTGAAGTGAAATTTGAACTAAAATAAAATATTACTGTAAATCTATATCTGAAAAATTTATGAAATGATTTTAAATTATAAAAGAAAAGTTACTTACTGTGGTAAAAAATTCACCATATTCTGGATAGAGTTTATGAACAATGCATATTAAAATGACGCTTATAGAATCTATTCAAAGCATTTCCAGAATTTCTAGATAAGTGTCACTTTAATATGCGTTGACTAGATAATTTATTAATTAATCGTAAAAATAAATTTATAGACCAAAGAATATAAAATTTCATTGATGTCTTATTGTTCATGAAAAAAGAATTGCTATCTGAAATGTAATCTGTTTCGTAAACTAACATACTTATTATTTTCTAGATATCAAATAAAATCAGTTTATGTTTTTTTTACATGTATATTCTAAAGTTGTACTTATAAGTTAGACTTAAGAAAAAAGTAAGCATCAGTTTATGCTTTTTCTTTCGCATTCATACTCTAAAGTTGTACGTACGTTACTTGTATGTACGTTAAGCTTAAGAAAGAGATAAGCAATTTCTTTTGTATGTAACAACGGCTAGGCTGACCCGGTTAAGTTTAGTCTTTTAAAAAAACTTAATACCTTGTATCATTCAGTCATACAGTTTATTTGAATTCTGAATTTTATTTTTGTAAAAAAATCGAAGAAAGTAATCAAAGAATACACGTTAGATAAATCATAACATAATCGAATATTCTGAGAAAAGCTTGAAAGAGGAAAAATTTGTGTGAAACAAATTGTTTATGAGAAACTTGCGAAAAAAGATTTGAGTTTCACTATTTTATTTTCTGCAGTATTTTCATTTTCTGCCTTTGTTTTTAAAATTTAAAGAGATTTATTTTATACGATTTATACTTGGCCCCAACTTCCACAAACCAGAATCAACACATTCAAATTTTATTCAGTTTAGATTATTGTTTCAATAAGGTAAATATGTATTGAAAATTTTAGTAAATTCAAATATTTTCTAATTTGTACGTATTCTTTTCATGTTAATGGGGTCTGATAGTCATACTTTTCGACATGTCCAAATTATATAGTTTTTTGACCATTACAAAAAAAATATATTACGATATAAGCAAATCCAGGACATAGTTGCCCTCCGTAATGATGTACTCTATATAAATTTTCAAGTCATTATTTCAAAGTAGCAAAAAATGGCATTTGTCTGAAATTTTTTGAATTCAAATAAAACTTTCATCTGAGATGAGAGGAGATATAATTTAGAAATTTCGATAAAATTCCATTTTTTGCTACTTTGCAATAATGACTTGAAAATTATTGTAGAGGTAGAGTACATCATTACGGAGGGCAACTATGTCCTGGATTTGCTTATATCGCAATATATTTTTTTGCAATGATCAAAAACCTATATAATTTGAACATGTCGATAAAGCAGGACTATCAGAGCCTATTGAGCTTACAAATTGAAATTATCCGTTATTAAAAAAATTTATCAAGAGTGGACAGGCTAAAACATGACTTGACAGATTTTTCACTTTTTCAGACGATAGAAATAATTTTAACATTCTAGCCCATCATTGCTAGCACAAAATCCGCCCTTATGTAATACACAACTTAAAACAAGTAAAATTTTCTACATTTATTGTTGCAGCTGTGCACAGCAACATGGCAGCAAGATGAACGAAAGCAACGAAAGCGACAGCGCCAACGTATTCCTGTACAACAATTGGACGCTGATCAACGAATCCGTAATCGATTGCGGCAATTTGTCGCGCGACACCGTACTGTCGAGCGGCTGGTTTCAAACTCTCCTCTACTTCCTCTACACGAGTGTCTTTTTTGTCGCGCTCGTGGGAAATGGCCTCGTTTGCTACGTCGTCTGGAGAAGTCCGCGCATGAAAACGGTGACGAACTACTACATCACCAATCTCGCCGTCGGAGACATATTAATGGATCTGTTTTGCGTCCCGACGAGCTTCATCAGCACGCTGATACTGCAGTACTGGCCCTTCGGTCCTGAACTATGCCCCGGCGTCAATTATTCACAGGTCATTTACTTTTTCATCATTTATTATAGTTTCTAATATTTAAAAATCAATAGAAGTGTTAAATTATATTATATAATTGTTAGAGCGCTTTCTGTTGTCTCACTTAACTTCTATGAAAAACACTCTTAAGTAAAAACTTTAAAGTCCTTTACAATATTTTGAAAAATTTTCTTCTTTTTTTTAATATCATGAACACCTATGTTTTATGTAAATAACGTTTTTAAATTTAAAACTTAATATGACGTTTATCACAATTATTTTGAGAATAAAATATCTGTAATAATTTACAGGCTGTATCAGTACTAGTCAGTGCTTATACGTTGGTCGCAATCAGCATAGATCGGTACATGGCGATTATGTGGCCGTTAAAGCCGCGACTGAGCAAAAAACATGCCAAACTCTCGATTGTCGGCGTGTGGCTAATCGCTCTAATCATCTCGTCCCCTATACCTCTCGTTTCGCGAATGGAACAACCAAACGAAATTTACAAATACTGCGGTGTGTACGTATGTCAGGAATTATGGCCTTCTCCGCATCAAAGGTAAATATACATTCCTGTTTACGGAAATTCAGCAGGTACTTACTAATAAAGAACGTCAATTTCTAAGAACAAGTGACTGTTTTAAGTAGTTATGCTGGTCGCAATTTTTTATACGTCTTATGTAAATTAAGCAGAATTTAATATGACAATGATTGCTTCTGTTTTAATATTTTTTTTAAAGTTTCGCGTATCAATTAAAAATTATCAAGACAAAGCCGTGAAAAGTTTACAATAAGAAGCACTGTTAATAATTGAAAATAATGCAAGTCGAGTTATTTTGATATTGTATACTAAAATTTTGATGAATTGGCTCTTGATTCAATTCTCTTGTGATTAGAAAGGATAGAATGTAATTGGGAACTGATCGACGTAGGCTAACAATGCCGAACCGAACGATTAACCCAATTTCATTAATTGCACAGGTACTACTACTCCATAGCTTTGATGATTCTGCAGTACCTGGTGCCGCTGATGGTACTGATGTTTACGTATACGAGCATTGCCATCATGGTTTGGGGCAAGAGGCCGCCAGGAGAGGCGGAAAACGTCCGCGATCAGCGCATGGCCCGCTCGAAGAGAAAGGTGAGCTTTTACTTGCCGTTGTAATGCATATTTGTATTTCTTTATAGACTACGTGCGAATGTAAACTTCAATTGCATAATCAAACTATACAAATTTTTAAGGGGGGTAGTATGGCTATAGTGACGGCAAACTATGGCAGTAAAATATGGCAATGGACGTGAGTCCATACTAAAAGCCGTAACAACAATAACCTATAGTTTACGTAAACACCATGAAAACGAAATGATTTTGATAAAACATATACATACAATTTACCTACAACTATGTTTAGTAATAAATTTTCAGTAGTTTTATAAGTTATAGTTTTAATAACTAAAATTAAATTTTGAAAAATATGATTTTTAATATGCCATCAATCATTGCCACAACAAAAAAAATTGGAAGTATCACATGAAGTTTACTTAATTCATAATTAACCAATAATTTATATTTTTCTGAAGCAAATAAATGAAATAATTAATATATATATATACATACACACACACGATATTAAATAATTATTTATTTGATTTACTGTCAATAATAACTAAATAACTAGATGACTCAATAAAATAATTATTTAAAAACTGTTACTAAAAAATAAAATTGAAAAAATATTTGCTTATTTTATATAACTTAATTTTTCCTTTAACTCTTAACTTGTATTTGTTTTTCAATTTATTTATTTAAGTACTAATATTAAAAAATTTGAATTCTTATTCTTAATATACAAAAATTAAAAATTGCAAGCATAACGTGTCAATTTTAAATTCACTACAATTGTACGTAAATTGTATGTAAATTCAATTAACAGAAATAAGCTAAGTTGATTGTATTAGTTCTCAACTAACCTCATTTATTATTTAATAACCATTTAAGAAATGAATTAAAAAAGTTCAAAGTTAATTAAAAATATAAAGGGTTGTAAAAACAAAAGATTAAATTTATTGTTATTCCATTTGAGTAATAAATTGAAAAAATTAAATAGTTAAATAAAAACTTTAGTAATAACATTTATGAATAATTCCAGTGAAAAGGCTAAGAAATAATACATCAGCGAGGATTTCTTTTGTAGACCATACTAGAAATTCGTCTGGATTTACACTAAAATGTTTTCCTGAAAAAGATAAAAATATATGTGGTAGTGTCAACTTCTGCAGAATTTTTCATCTTTCAGGAAACTTTCATATCTTATATGTCTTCTTTTTATTAATCCGAGTAAACAAATTTTCCTCCACATCGTCTTCAAGAAAGTTTCACTTTCAAAGTTTTTCTTCTAGCGGTCTTTGCGATCTTGATAAACAGTATGATTAAGCTTTAAGAAATAGGTATCTTACATTTTCCTTTGATTTACAAGTCTGACCAATTATTCTTTCAAACTTGATTAAGAACTTTCATGTACAAATGAAAGAAAAAACATTAACTTAAAGTTTCAAATGATGAATTGATATTGATGAACATTTTTCCATCATATTTTCTTATCCCGGTGAAAGCTAAAAAGTATCAAAGAAAAACAAGAATGGAGTAAGTTGTACGAGAAAATTGAAAAATGTAATTTTCGATTTTTTTGAAGAAAAAGCTTATCTAGCTATTTAAAAGAATCGATCAAAAAAATTTTTATAAGAAGAGCAATAATAACTCAGTGAGTCTTAATTTTACTAGGAATATTTATTTTTATTACAACTATCATTTCTTCATAATTTAAATAAATAGTTTCTCTATGCAGGCTTATGTCACAAAAAGCCGTCTTCTTACTGCTTAGTCTTGTACCATATTTATTAATAAAAAGTCATTTGTTGTATTTCTTTTTATCGAACGTACTAATTTATTCAAATGAGGTTTCGAAATCGTTGACGATGCTCCTTTCATTTGCATGCCAAAAGGAGTCGCACTTTTAGTCGTCAGGTAAAATGTACCTCTCCTAAAGAACAAATTTTACATTCTTTTATTTTTTATCTCCAATATTGAAATAATTTGTAAGAAGGGAGCATGTAAGAATTTATAAATTGTATTGCGGACTAAATTTTAAAATTTAAATTTAAATTTATATAAAAAAATATTTTTGAAATATTTCATCACTCATGCAATAACTTTTAAAAGCTAATATTAATACAAGAGTTCTAAGAAAAATTGGTTATTTAAAAAATATAGGTCGTCAAATTGAATAAATATTGGAAGTACATTTTTTTTAAATATTTTATCTTAATTGCATTTCTCTAGAAATACAAAAATCATTAAATATTTTGAGCAAAGATAATAAAAAGGTCAAAATGAACTAACGTATGAGTTGGTGTTGTAAATCCCATAGGAATCTTTTTATTCTCGTCACAACTTCCATTGGAAAACTTTTGGTAAGAGCTGCATTCCGTCCCATAGAAAGAATTCTCACTTCGTAGAGATTCAGCATAAAATATCCAAGATCGGTGGTGACTGCAATAATCTGAAAAATGTCTTGTATTCTATAATTTATACATAAATACTATGAATCTAGCAAAATAGATAACTATCTACATCCAAAAACTTCTTAAAATAAAACTTAATACATACTTAAGAAAATCTTAAGAAATGATTTATTACGATATTATATCAAACAAATTTGTAAAAATATTATTATACTTTTATTAGCAGAAATTTAAAATATGCACTTGAATATTTTATGAAAAGTAAATTAGCCGCACATTTTATGTACAGTATTTATTTTATTTATTAGTAAACCCAACTTTTAATAAAATTCATTTAAGATATTTGAACTTTATATTGAATTTTATGCATACGTACATACATAATGAAATTGTTTTAATTTTTATTTTTAAAATATACTGGATAATTTTATTAAAATCTAAAATTCTTCTCTAAAAGCAATGTACTTGTTCTGCTATACCAATATCTGTTTCATTGTATTTCAAGTTTTTAATGAAATTGCATTTCCTTGTAAACATTATTAGTACTATCACAGCGCAAAAATTTTGTATACGAGAAGTTATATGAAGCGGAAAATGTTCAAATATCGAAATCAGATATGTGAGTATTTACGAATATTTTAGACAAGCTATATAAGAGCCTAATCATATTTGAAAATAAAATATTTTAATCTTTTAAATTGTTGAATAATTGTCGCAATCGTATAAAATTTACGTTTACATAATTATTATTCATAAACAAATTAAAACTACGTTTCTTTGATGACTGGCTGTATGTGCGCACAATAGACAGTATTTTTATAATTGTAATAACTATTTTAATTAATTTATTAGAATAACTTGTAGAACATTATTAATTTTAAGGCTAAATTTTTAATACTTAGAATAACTAGTTTTATCTCTCTTTATTATTTATGCACGCGTTGCACTTGCACTTAGATGACGTTTCTAAAAAAAGATTGATATCCACATATGATGAGTAGCCGTACTATCTGTGATTTAAGTCGAACCATTACGAATTTTTCTAAAAAATTCAACTATGCATGATTAATAAAATCCTTCATCTAAAACTACATCTTCTTAAAAAATTAGATAAAATTTTCCAATATTAATATAACACCATCGTCTGCTTATAAAAAAATCTGTTTACTATAAGAAACATTAAAAGAAAATAATCTAGCATCCACTTAAAATGAAAAAGAAATCACGTTTCGATTAAAAGAAAAAATCATCAAAAACAATCATAAGGTACTGTCTATAAAGATGAAAAAAAAAAAAAAAAACAAACAAAGAGATGCTTGCTGCCTGTAAACGGCGTGCAGTAGTCACAAAGCAACAAGCGCACACGTGCATCGCCATGAGACGCAGGAGAGAAAGAAAATAAGTGAAACTTGCCTTCTGGGCTGGAAAGTTCATAGCTGGTCGGACACCCGGGCTGGACGCGTTTGCCGCCGTTAGGATAAAAACTTGCCGTGCCGGAGGCGCGGCTTATTCCATAAAAGCCCGCGTCCGTATGAATCGTATCAACGAAGCGCGCGTCGCTGGATGAGAGATGCGCCTCGAGGAAATTGAAAAACGGACCCGCTGGATCTAGACCTGCGATGTATTTTTAAAATGGAATTATGCAAAACAAAAGGGGAGGGGTAGTTTGTCGCTTGTGAAATAAATGGCAAATTAATCTAGTTGCGTAAAACGACTCGCTAAGTTCCATTAGCGCGAACGCTTCTGTTATTGTTGAGTTTCGTGTGTATTCATAAATGTAATTCGCGTGGATGTGCTTTCGTATGTTGTATAATTATTATGTTTCTTTTAATTAAGTGAATTACCTAAGCCAGTCTCAGTTTAAAAGTTACTTCGATTAAAAAAAAGCTTTGTAAAAATAATTATACATACTATAGTAATGTTCGCTAAAATAGTCTGTTATAAGAAAATATTCGCCTGATTATGAGAGTACTCCTACTCAGATTTTAAAATCAATCAAAAATTGGAAATTTTATTAATAACAATTTAATAATACAATTAATAAACTTTAAGAAAAATTTTTCTTATTTTCATGATATTGTTGAAAGTAATAAAAAAAATTACTTTTGATATTAAAATATTTTTAATATAAAAATATTTACTTTATAAACATATTTTTGATATTAAAATGGAATTTTGAAAAAGACAGTAAGGTCAAATTTATTTATAAAAGTAAATATTTTTCTATATTTTTCTTTTATTTACTTAGCATAAAAACATCTTTTCAAAACTGCTCTAAAATGCTCCGCTAAAATGATTGCTAGAGTAAGAAAATATTCAGTTCAAAGTACATGTAAAAGTGAAAAGCAATTTTTAGCATGGTTTCAGCGTCCAAAACGATAGAATTGTGTAATTCCGAGGAACTAATACTTCCTAGCATACGAATTTCAACAAAACTCCGTATTATAATAAACACTAATTTCTCGTCATCACTTTTCATCACAATTAAAAAATATAAATTATAAAAAGAAAAAAACAAATTATTAACAACATAATGAAAGCAGCGCGCGATCGCAATATATAATCTTACTCCCAGCGGAAAAAAAACGTCCTTCCACCCCGAGCGCGTCCACTTTCGGCAAGCGCTGCAATTTTCCATTAACCCGGGCTACTGCAGGAAAAATACAAAAACTCACGTTCCAAAATAGTTGTTTTGTTCGTCGCCGGGCGGAAAGCAAGCCCCGTGAAAGAGAATGAAAATAGATCGCCGCAAATGGAACTTCATTCTCCCCCACAATGCCAGCAACAAAGGACAGATTTCCCGCGCGCAAAGGTAATATTAAACGCGAAACGCGGCTCCCTTTTATACCGAGAAATCCGGAGAGAAAGATTCGCGCGTAACTCGATTCCCTCGGCGCGGAAATGGAAAAACAAAATATCCTCGCTCTTATACCGGTTATCCTGGGGAGCTCGATGTTCGTCCGACGGCCGGCGTATCCGGCGACTTGGGCGCCCATCGAGTGGCCCACCACATGGAGCCGTTCTACCGGCAGGCCCTGGTCTATCATTTCGTCGATTGCCAGGGCTAGGGCGCTGCCCACCGCCTCGGCGCTACTAACCACGCTCGGGTAGCTCTGGTTGGCGATTCGGCTCCAGTCCATGACTATGACGTTGTGATCGCCGCGCTCTAGATATGCTGCGGAGATAGGAGGCTTTGAATTTATGGACTCTTTTTGTTTTAAGTGCAAATATTGATTTGCCTATCTTTCTGCGCCCAGTCGATGTGTGCAGCGGCTGGATCGTGTGAGCTTAGTCGATATGGAATATCGCTGATGCGTATACGCGCTCTTAAAACGTTTATGTTGCATTAGCGATACTGGAGAATATGGATGAGGGAGACTGCGCGGATGAAAAATGAGCTGATATCTTAGTTTTAGGTCGTTGGGAAGTTTATTAAATCTTTGGTGCGATTGAGGGCTTGAGACTGTCATTTAATTTATCCAGTCATTTAGGTTTATTCAGTTACTTAATAAAAAAATCATTTTCTATTTTTATTGTATTTGGAACTTTTATTAAGAACTGTGACTGAAGAACTCGTTTTTATTTGAAAATTAAAAATACTTTAAACAAACCTGTATACAAAATTATGCAGGTCATAAATAGGAGTCTTAACTGTTTTGCCTTTGATATTAACGTAACTGCGAAAGTTATTTAAGTCCTATAGATAGAGCTTTGTTAGGAACTAATGAAATTCTAAAGATTAGACCTAACTACTTAAATTATTCTGCAGGATACATTTGTCTTCACTATTTCTAAAAGATAACCTAATATCTTAGAATTTAACTCACATGTACGAACAGTTATTTTCTTAAAGCGCTTCTGTTTAAGGTCAAACGTTCAAAATCGAATATATTCCTCAAATAAACTTCCGAAATAAATTTATTTCAACATTTTATCTATCAATGTTTTTATCATCTTTAAAAATATTATTTTTCAATTCTCGAGTGGTGAAAAACATTTAAAAATAACAGCATTATATTTTTATTATCAAATTACAACTAGACTATAAATTAAGCCCGAAATAGAGTTGCAGAAAGCACTGATTGTTTTTTGAAATTCATAAACTTCATTAATTTTTCATTTATTCAACAAAAATTGTGTTGATTGGTCGTTTCCGTTTTCCATAACGCATACGACGTTTTCATTGCCCGCATAAAAATGTCATGAATGACTATGAATTGATGTCATACAGGATTTAAAGCATTCAGTTTTGATGGATTTTTCATTTTGCACCTGTTAGCTTTTGTCTAGCCGATCGATTTTGCCTAGCAAAGCACTTCAAGCCAAGCAATTATTTTTAACGGAAAATCTTTTTTTTTCTTTTACTCCGCAAAGTGAAGACATTAATCTCCCTAAGTGCGGTTTATGCTTATCACGCTTATTAGTTTTTAATTATCTCATTTGCTAATTAACTACAGGTTATTTAAACTTTTTTTTTACCAAACTATATTAATTATTACATTTCAACAGTCGTTTTTGGAATATATTATTTAACGAAAATATTGAGTTCTATTAAAATACTGTAAATGGAAAAAATTATTTTATTTTATAATAAATGTTGGAGGTAAATATTTAAACTTTATTTTAGCTTTATTTTTAATTCTACTTTTCAAGCTGATGGTTGAATAAATTTTATAAAAAGAGTCGAAAATTAACGCCATAGTCGGAAACCGTAAATTTGTTGTCAAAACTTTCTAATAGAAATCATCTCTATCCAAATAAAGTTAGTCTAACATGCAATTAAATAGTAGTATAACGTATGCAATTAAACTTTCAATTCTCTGTATTAAATAAGATATTGAATCAAGATAAAAGTTCCATAATACATACCGGAAGCAACGGTATGCACATCTCTGCCTTTCGCTGCACTTCCCGTGTAGCCGTGAATATAGAGTACAGTACGCTTGTCAAGATCCATCCAAGCGATAAGATTTCGCACTTCTAAAAGGGGTGCATCTGTGAATTCCTTGACATCATTGCTGGAAATTCCGTTAATAATAAATTCCTTAGAAACTCTTTGAGCGTCGTACTGATTTTACAAGTGAAAATTGTGCACGAGTTTAACAATAGATTGTAGATACCCTCTTTATTACACGTATATTACGGTAAACGACAGAAAATTTGTTTTATACCATTATATTATTTATAGTAAAATAAATCGGTATCATAAGCGAAGAGAAAGTACTGCTGATTGTTTTTTTTTTTGTACGGTAAACTAGGATAAATCTAATACCTGCGGAAGAACGTAGCAGTTATATCAGTCCCTCTATGATTAGAGAACATTTTTTCAATATTGAAGATTAAGTAATTTTTAACGGAAATATACTTATTTTTAATTCTTATACAAAATTTTACTGCTCCAGGAAATATCTCATACGGCTAATAAGTTTCTTCACTGGTGATTGATTTATGTTTTGCTTACATCTCAATTGATAATTAAAATAAAATTAAAGGGAAAGTTTTAAACCTCTAAAATGCAATTCACAATAAAGCGCAATCATTTTTATTGTTGAATGAGTAATTTCTAAATAATTTTTTATAATTTCATTATTTTGAAAATTTTGTTTTATTTACATTTCTAGTTTAATAAAAAAAAAGAAAAAAAATCGAAAGAAAGTATCTTGTTTTTATTAAAGGAGAACTTACAAAATATTACCGTAAATATAATCTGAAGAAAATTTCTTGTAATTCCTCTGTGAGCTGTATGCTTTCCTGTGCTGCAATAATGCAAAATTGCAATGTACTTATTAATAAAACATAATGTTTTATACATTTTAAAAAGAAAGAAACATTTTTTAAAAAACAACATTAGCTTTTAGCTATAAACTGCTTTCTGACTGTTCAACATCTAGTCAGGCAGAAAAACAGATATTCTTTTTGAAATGGGAAAAAATTCCATTTTTGATTTAATGTCATACTTTTAGCAAATATATTATGTATTAATTTGTTTTTATTTCATTGATTTAAAATTATTGTATTGCACGTAATCAATGTACTAACCAGGAGAGCCCATGAGATCGGGTCACCAATTTTGCTGAAACTTTGCCTGAAGTTTAGTTCTGGTATGAGTACTTTTGAGTACCCACAATCTCAGAGTCTAACGCTTTCTTATTCCTGAGATACTCAATAACATGATTTTTGCTGAAATACTTAATAATAGTATTAAATCCTATAATAAACGCTGTTTATAATCCACTGCACATGTTTTTATGCCATTTATTTATACTTGTAGACCTTATGGTTTTATATTACTAAATATTTTATTTAATAGTTGAATATTAAATGTTTAAGGTCTACAAGCATAAATCAATT
>UELX01005599.1:0-13193 GCA_900480035.1 Eupelmus urozonus | reverse complement strand
CCTCGCTGCGCTCGGGCGGTAAACACGCCCTCGTGCGAGAATCAACTTTTTCACACTTGTATCGAAAACTACTATTTGCGACCTGAGGGCAAAAAAGATTTTTTGTACAAGATATTTTGTAAAGATATATATATATATATTTGGTCTTAACGCTTTCAAATGGATCTTATTTATTTTTTGTTTATTAGATTATTACGACCGTGTGATGTCATTTAAAATACCGAAGTTTGATGAGCATTGCAGTCGACTTTTTCAGAGCAAGCTTGAATCTTTACTTTAAAAATTCTCTTTAATTATGTGCTAGATAAAAAATATATATAAGAAATAGTAAAAAAGTTACCTCTCTGTTAATTTTAGAACAATTAATACGAATTTATAGTGATTTCCCTGCCAGAAAATCGAAATGGTTGTGCATTGAATATACATATATCGTCTTACACATACACACAGAGCATACACTTCAACATAACTCAAAAAATTCAAATCATAATCAAATACTCACTATGCAACGAATGACGATCTCCAGAGTGAACCAAGCATTGCACGTGTGCTCCAAATAATACAACATGCTGCTGTTTTGCGCCGAACCATTTACCTTGTTCCAACCAGTAACATTTCCACTATCAGCGCTACAATTTTCACTAGCACACCTCCTGAGTGGCGCGTCTAGAGTCTTCAAACAGAGCGAGAGAACGGACAGGCAGATAAAGAGTATCGAGAAGCTGGCCAGCAACTTGGCGCAGTTGGACGAGTAGGGCTCGTCGAACAGTGCCCAGATGCGAGGCTTCAGCCGTTGCCAGCGTGTTAGCTGGCCGCGTGCGTACTCCTCCTCGTAGCTGAAGAGACGAGCCACATTCTCGTCGCTCTGGCGCTCGCTTGAGTCCACGTCCAGCTTGTCGAGGATGGCCAGCGTCGTCTTGGTGTCCCGGTATGCACTGTAAGTGCTCCAGCAGCATGGTTCTACCTGCGGAAGCGTGAGAACAAAATTTTGTTAAAGTCATGAATTTTGTTGTTATTTGAAGACAAATGTTGTTGAATTTTGATTATGTTTTAAAATTTTATCTATCGTAAAATAAGAACCAAATCGTTTTTTCATTTTTCAAAATCTTATTTCACTCTACTTAGGAAAAAAAAAATAAAAATAAGTTACATTAACATAATATTTATTAATAATTTTGATCGCGATAAACATAAAATATAAATTTTATATTTCATAAATATTGAAACAAGTATATATTACAAGAATATAATTGGATAATAAAAGGATAATAAAATATATCTTTATTAACTTAGGCAAAACATGTTTAAAATAGCTGATCAACAAGCTCTGAAATAAAAGACTCAATACAGTTTCTTTGTTAGTGACTATCCGCAAGAATAGTCTGTCACAGCTTATTAGATTCTGACGAAGCGATCAAAAGCATATTAATGAGGCTTCATCCAGCTGATTTCGATGCATTGCCTCATTATCGTGCTCTCAATTATCCCTTATTCTTCTGCGGTAGTTATTACATTTTACGCGTACGTGTAAATGTAGTCGTACATATACATGTACCTGTAATTAATTTTGAAAAAAAGTTAGTGTATTATTGAAATTATCGATCAAATGGCACATCATTAAATTAACATAAATATATCTGCATCTAATATTAATAAATTGTCGATTATTCATACTCGTATTTTTATTATAAAATCTGTATAACTATCTGAATATGTTGTACTTGCGTAAAATTGTATATGTACGTAAGTGTATAATTATAAAATATGTTTGAAGTGCTAGATTGTATATACATATCATTTACATAAACACATGCACACACATACACAAACCCATACACACACGTACACGCGCTGGAAAAAATATTTTTTCGAACGTGTACCCAAAATGGCAACGTCGCATATTTTATCATGGGCGTACGACAACCCCCAAAAATATATTGAGTTCGGATTTTTACTCTTCGTTACTCTATGGCAGTATTTTCTTATAATCTTATATCTATATACCGTCATAGAGTAATAAAGATTAAAGATCGAAACTCGACTATTTTTGGAGATTATCTTACGCCTGTGGTAAAATATGCGGCATTGCCATTTCGGGTACACGTTCAGAAAAATATTTTTTCCGGCGCGTGTACATACACATGCGCACACATACATTATATCAGTCGTATTATACAATTAAAACTAAACAAATAAATGTGAATTATAATTAATGTATTTTTTATTTATATATTCATGATATAAAATTTCATTCGCGCATAAATGCAAAAACTTTTCAATTTCTCACAAACGTAACTCTGTTTTACTAATCCTTAGGAAACATGGTGCCATGCACAGCTTGCTTGTTACTTCATAGTGGTATCATTTTCGTTAGTCTTGTTAGGTGTCTTCAATATTTGTTTCTTTTCTGCACTCTCGTCTTTATATTTTATTAAGAATTTAGGAATAAGGTTTCTCTAACAATATGTTAACATATGTCTATAGGTATAAAAAGAAATAATTTAAACTTGTTGAAAAAGGAAAAAAAGCTAACAAAACTGAAAACCTACGTTTTGAAAACCATAAATTGCAAAAGAAATGTAATTTGCGGAAAAAATATGATACGTTTCTTCTGCTTTTCCAATCTAAAAATTGACTACTGTTTCTAAATAGAGAATATTTTATTAAATTTATATTAAATTTATTTTATATACAGTTAAAATACTTTTATATTATTTTTTAACTATTGATGATCACTTTGAAATTAAGAAATATTAAAAAAGAACGTTAATAAATAGGTTTCCACAATTAGTACGTCATGCTTACTATATTTAAATTATAATCTAAATTTTATAATATAATGTTTCTTATTGTTTAAACTTTGCCAAACTAAACTTCAAATAATTCAATTTAATAAAAATGTTGCCCTTATCTTGATTCACTTGAAGTAGATTTGGAAAAAAATTGATTGTCAAAATTAAAATAAAACAAAACCCTCGTATTTTAAACATAAAAAGAATATACAATGATTTTAAAATAATATATTACTCTGTAATAAAATATTTCGTATAATCTTACAAAAGTATAGCATCAACATTTTACGGTTCTGAAATTTCTTTGAAATGAACCTCAAAAGAAAGTTACTGCTCTGAGTAACCACATAGAGGTGTAAAACCGTGCGTAGGAGAAACGAAAATGGAACGCATTTCTCGAAATAGCTGTGATTTGCCCGTCCGTGCAAACCCCAAATCTCAGCTGAGTGCGCGCTTTCCGTGACACGCGGTATCTTTTCAGGCGTTCTAGTCTCCTTTCTTTCCTCGGATTTTCCATTCTCTGTGCTAATTTAGCGATATTGCGTTTTCTCTCACGCTTGATGAAGATTTCGTTTGCCGAACATAAAGAGAATAGGAAGATGAAATTAAATAAATATACGCCGCTTTCACACGAAAGCTTACTAAATTAATGAAAATAATTCCTGCCTTTAATAAAGTAAATTATCATTTGAATAACGTGAAAGGCAGATAACTTTTATTTAAAATTTACATGTAAATTAATGGTCGTAATTTGATAAAGATAGAGTGTAATGTATAATATGAAGAGAGGTCGCTGAGTAGATTACAACTGTACACTCTGTTATAAGCTTTGCCGAATATTAACGCAATTGAAGGCCTTTACAATACAGCTTCCCCGCCCGCGTCCTCACTTTGTGCACACATTACTGCAGGTTCAAAATTGCATTTATGTAGAACACAAAATAAACCTACTACATTCTCTACATAATTGTTAGTATTAATTGTTAGTATTAGTATTAATATTTGTAGAATAGACTTATATGTACCATATAAGATTTTTATCAATTAGCAACTGCAAGTATGTAAAAACTATTGATTAATAATTATAGTTATTAAATTTTTTATTATATCACTATTCTGAGACTTACACTATTCTGACTTACTGAGAAATTATATCATTATAAGCATCTTTTTAAACTAATTTGAATTTAAAACAAATATTCATAGATTATCATTGTAAAGCATATTATATTATTAATATTTAAGTCGTCGGAAAATTTGTATACCATCTTTGTTATCCAACATAAAAATATCCTAAAATATACAGTATTAAACTGTATATGATAAGAAAAACTTTTACATAGAAGATGAAACTGATAGAATTTTTGTATTCAAAATACTTCATTAGGTTGAGTAAGAGAAAATGAAATTACTATTAATCAGCTACAAAGAAAGCCAAAAAATCTCTCAAACTGAGACGAATAATTAACTGAGTAATAGTATAGAGAATGTGATCGCAGGAGCTAAGGGTCGAAGGCAGTCGATCAAATTACGACAGAAGAGAAATGAGAATTGGTTACAGCTTAGTTTACTGTTCGGTTGAGGGCATGTTCTTGCTACCTGTAGTCATTTTACGAGGAAAATTAAAAAGCGAGGGCTAAAAGCTAATCCCTCCTCCACTAGAAGCAGTTTATTTACATAAATCAGCAATTCAACCTTTATAAATTTTACTTCATTTTTACCATGGTTTGAAGTAGAATTTATGCCACGAAAGCCTACTTAGAAGCATCCTCCTCTTAGACAGACACGGCTACTACTCGTCAATTGAACTTATTGAAGCATCTGAAGTTAGCGCTTGCCTTTTCAGAATACTCGCAATTCAACCTGTTAACAAATCACTTTGCTCTCTTCAAAGTCTACTTCAAAGTTGCTACAAATTCGTAGGTTCAGCAACATATTAGGAGAGACTGTCTAGGTATTAATTTGGATTATCACTTAGTACTTACTACTACTGATAAGTCAGCTATTGGAATTGGAAGTTGGTTGTTGGCAAAGAAATCGAATGATACAGCAAATCTGAATCTATTCATTCGGTAAAACGTATTCTTTGGTCATTTTTTTGTCGTGTCAAATACAATAGAGGTATAATAGTACATTATGTGCCAAGGGCGATAAGTGGACTTTTATTGCCCGAGTGTGGAGTTTGTAGTACGAGTCTCCTTTAAAATTTAGTTTAAGTTAAATTTAAATTTCCTTTAAAGTTTAGTTTAATTTTAAGTTCTCCTTTAAACTTTCTCCTTAAAATTCTATAGAAAGGACTTCAAAAATGGCATTTAGGCCCCCATCGGGGCCCGGATGTTATTTTTCTCTTTAAAATTTCAAAAAAATAACTTCAAAAACGACATCTGGACATATGTATGTATGTTTGTGTATACATTGTCCATAGCAACGGGCAATAAAGACCACTGTCCTGTTTTTATTGCCCGCCGGTTTGAAAATGGTCACTTAAGGCCCGCTTTTGGGGTCAATAAAACGCGAAAATCGTGCCTGTGTTACATAAAACTATTTATACTTTATTGATTCAACGAAAAATAATTGTGATTATAAAAAATTAAACAAAGTAATTTTCTAAAATAGCTTTAATAACTTATAACTTCTTATTGGATTGAGGATATTCTTTTAATATTCTTTTTTAATTTTATTTTTTAATTTTTGTTTTCAAATCCACCGATATGGCTCATTATCATGGAAATGGTTAAAAACATTTTGAACTGTCCAAATAGGGTTAGCTATTATTACCTGTCTTCGATTGAGAGAATTATTTTATTTATAATGTTCAATTTACACTATAAAACTATTAAACACCATTTAAGGCTAAAATGGCATTATAAAGGTATTTAAAATTTTGGATCTTTGATTAAATTTTTATATAAACTAATAATAAATTTTCTCAGTAATTTATGTACTGAATAATTATAATAACTTATAATTAGTTTTTCCTAAATAAATAAGAATTATTTATTTGACAATATTAACTTATACAAAATTGTAACACAATAATGACAAACATATTTTAGTCACTACACCACCACTTTTGTAACAGTCAGCCATAGAACAATTTTCAGAAACTATTTGACTGTACTTTATGAATTATTTTATATTATTACTCTATATTATTAATTAAAGAAGTAAGCATTTTCTTCTTTCGACAAATAGCGTTTTCACGGTTTTTATCCAATTTTAATTTATAAAAACTTTAATTTTGTTCAAATAATAGAATAATTCTTATTTGTTTGATTTCGAACGTTTTTAGTTATAATTATAGCGCCATTTTGTAAAACAACGTACAAAAAAGTATAAAAACATACGGAATCGTACAGAAAGTTACCAATTAGAATAACGTAGAATAAATTCTACATTAACATGCGCGCCTCGTAATTTGTTTAATAGGTTATTTTGTAATCCAATCTAAACTTCTTCTGTTTCTGAAGCTGTCGATCGAGTCAAGTTTGAGACATCTCGCAATTTTGATTAAAGTCGTTCAACGATAAAATCTCGAATGGGATATTTATATAATGGATTACAAAATAACCTATCAATAAATTACGAGGCGCGCTTAGCGCGCTTATCCTCTAGTATATCATAATTTAGTTTGTTTACAAATATGGTCGATATATGGGCGAGTGTCTGAACGATATATCAGCAATATATCGGATTCGCCCCGTGGCGATATATTGGCGATATATTATTGGCGAAACATTAGGCTTACATGGAAATAGTAAGCCAATCAATGGCCGATGTATCGCCCAATGTATCTACGATATTTCGGCGATAGTAAATTTTTTTGCGCGAGTATATGTATGCATTTATGAACGTTGTAATGTAATTTCTCAGAATTTATTTTATAATGTTTCTATAGGTACAGTTATGAAAAACCAACCATCTCCATATTATAAAAAACAAACCGAGATATTAGAAATTAAAATTAATAAATGAGAAATGTAAAATCCTTTGTCGAAAAAAATTCAGTGCAAGAACATTTAATATGCTGCATAAATTTCGGAACTATTTTAAACAAGAAAGAATATTATAATACTTACAATATTAAATTTTTTTAACATACAGATTGCGAAATTGTCAAGCCTTCCACTTTCAGGTAATCTTCTTAATCTTCTTGCTTGTTCGACGCACGCTGATCTCGGAAATCCGAATAATCATAAATTTTTAAATAAATCAAAAAACAGTTTTGAATGTTCATAAGATAAAACTTTTATGATTTTTTCAATCAAGTTCGTCTAATAATTGCAATTTAAAATAATTATTGCAAATGAAATATTTAAAAAAAATATGTATACTCACAAATACTAACTTGAACTTCTTTACAACAAGCATTTTCGTAACTGTGTAAAATGTCATCTGTAGAAGCTGCAATACTTCCCTTTACAATATAATAGACGTATTAGATATTATTCTTAAATATTGTGTTGAATATATTATATTTGTATATTAAAAGTGTTTTAAATAAAAGTTTCTGTTATACTTGAAGTGGTACAAATATTTAAAAAATAACTGATTCAAATATGGTCAACTATCACTAAAGTTAAAAATACTATTGCGAATAAATGACAAAATTATTGATATCTTTTCATCTTTGATATTATATTAAATAAATTAGTTATTTAACTTACGAAAATTTCTGCTATATTCAATGTCAAAATGTAAAGTACGAAAACTTTCATGTTGCCAAAAGAAAATTTTTTGGAGATTTATTGTAAAATATATTTATTGTAAATATACGTATTAAGTCATACTCTGTATAACAAATGGAATAATTATAACGTATTTTATTTTTAATCAAAAATTAATTAAATAACTAAAGTTTCTCATTAAATAATAAAAACTGAAGTTCAAATTCAAGCCAAAGACCGTTCATGAAGTTAAAAATGTTAAAAGTAGCTAGAAGTAGTTTTAAGCTTGGTTATATAAAAAGAAGACTAATACTGATACTGATCAGTTGACATGCTTATTATGAAAATGATTCATATTTTTTGAATAATAAGTTTCTTGAAATAATTGTACATACATAATGAGAATTTTCTTTTTATTTAAAATAAAATATAGTCACTTTTGAAAATTTATTCAAAATAGAATGATATTTGACTTGAAAAATAAAAATTTACTTTTAAATGTTTTTAAAAATATTTTAAATGTTTATCATTCCTTTTAGTTTTGGATATATAACTGAATAAATAGCAAAATTTTTATTGTTGATGTTATTGATAACAGAGGAACATCGTTTTTACAGAATTACCGTTAATCTGTGCTTGCATATTATTTTATAATTTCACTAACAAATACAATTATTTCTTAATGCAATTTTTCAATACAGAAATTTCTTCCTTACACACTAACGTTAAGCAAATTTCTTCTCTATCGACTGAAGTGAAGTTATCATCTAATTTCATAGGATAAAAAGTTATTTTTATCGATTATCGATAAGTAAGTTTTTTAAATTTGTTATAGAGAATTTTTTAATTTGGTTAAAAATGTATTAACTGTATTTATATTGAAATTAATTTATGAAGTTAATATACAATATATAATAAATGAAATATTACCATATTCGGAAAAAATAACAATTTTTACAGGATGTGATAGTTATAATAAATATTATTTTTAATTATATTAAATTTATTTTTAAATATATTAAAATATTTGTGAAATTGACCCCTCCCACTATACCATACGTTGGTACAAGGATCTGTTAAATTTTCTATGAAAATAATAATTACATCAAAAACCTGAAAATATAGTACCTCCAGTTTTGCGGATAATTGCTCTTTTCCTATGTTAGTCAGAATACCTCACGCTATGATTTAGGATTTTTAGTATAATTATTAGTTTCATACTGAGTTTGCCTGTTTCATACGCTACTTTATCATAATAGCTAGGGGATTTAGCTCATTTAATAATGATAATAGTTAATCAAATTTATAAATATAATTTTAACGTTCGAAAAATAAATTTCATGTGGTTGTGACATTTCGATAATATTGAATTGTGATTGTTATTGGAGCACATTTCAATAGGCAGAGAAACTAAACCTAAATGTCCATAATGAAAGGTATGCATACATCATGAAAAGTTTCCAAAACAGTTATTAAACTATTTTTTCATATCTTTCTTTATCTTTATTCATAAACATAATTTTTAATTCAAATTAATTTAATGAATTTATTTATTTTTAAATTTTAATTTTTAATAATTATACAAAATTGTATTCTAATCTGGTTCAATGATTATTAATTATTGTTAGACTTTGATTTAGTTGCAATTTTACTATTACTAAAATGCAATAGTTGATAGCAACAATAATAATTATTCATCACAATAATTATAGATACAAAATTTTAAACATCAGGGGAAGGTGATAATAATAATTTAAAGTAATAAAAATTTAAAGTTAATGTGAGGATTCTGAAATTTTCCCTTTTACGTATCTATGATAAATTTAAATCAGATTATTAATGAAGAAACGTTAACATTTTATGAATAAAAGCGAAAATTATCGAAATAATGTAAATCTACGATACGTTAATGAATAATGCATTAAATATTAGTTTTATTATCTAATTATTATATTCCAATTATTTATTAAAATTATTGCGTGTATTCAATTAATTAGTTATTAATAAATGTCAATATGATTTTCTATGCCAAACAAATTTTATTTGATTTCATTTTTATAATTTTGCTTTGTACATATAATAATTTTCACAAATCGCAATTTATAATTTTCAGACAATAATAACTGTTTTTAAAGTAACGAAAATACGTTATTCAATTGAACATAAAGTTTTTTATTTAGTTAATCACTGAAGTTAATTTATTAAAATTATTTTTATCCATATTGTTCGTGACCTATTTATTTATTTTCAATTATTAAAATCTTTTTGAGAACATATACGGAGATAAAACAAATGTTGATATTTCTTTTATTTATAAGGTATTCTTCAACGGGTATTACAAAAATTCATCGTGGATTACCCATTTACCAATTCAATATTCAGAAAAAAATATTCATGTATGATTTCCATTGAATAAGTGAAACTTTATCAGAAAAATAACGTCTTTAAAAATAAATACATTACTTTTGCTATTATTTTTATCAATACTTTATTTTATCTAATTTATCTTAATTACTGGGAAATTATCTAACTATTCAATAACTAAAATATTATTCAGTATTGATTAAATTCTTTACCTTTAAGCGCTTTAAAATAAATCTTTTTTCAAAATTTTTCCTGCAATCATAAAATTGCCAATATATGTTTACATTTTCGTTATTAATTGTTCAAACATAAATCTAACAATCATAAAGCTCAATCTTTTTTTTTAATTGGCAAAATGATTAAAATATTTTAGTTATTTTATTCATTTCATTAATTAAAAGAAACATGACTCCGTAAATAAATCTTGATATATCTCTGAAATAAATTGGTGAATAAAAACCCTGTTGAATGTTTGTGAATTGTAAGAAATGTAGTTACTATTTTAAGAGAAACTTAAAATAATAGTAATTATTTTATACACTAAATATAAAACATTTAAAAAATTAAAAAACTAACTTTACTCAAAGTTCTAATTGTGTTACGGACTTGAATATCACTTGCAATATGACTGAGGATTAAGAATAGAAATATTAAATTAATAATACAATAATCTAAACTTTAAGGGATTTAGCTTGAGTGAAACTAGAAATAAATAAAATGTATTCATTTTTATAAATAGTAGACAACATTTTTGGTAAAATTTTTCGTATTTTCAATATACGTATTATGATACCATTGTGGTACATACATTTAACAACTGTATATTGTGCTTTAAATCTTCATTTAATTCTACCTTGTTAAAAACCTTGAATTTTGACTTTTGTCCCTTACCACAGATTTTCAAGCCGATCGATTTATCAATTTCTGCCAGACCAAGCTTAAAATACTTCTGGACAGTAACACTGAGGACACTATGGATTAAGCTGTTTTACAAAAATTAATGAAGTATTAATCGACACTCTCACGTGCAAAATATTAGTCGTAATGTATTTAAAAATGAATAATAGGCTCACAAACGTATTTAATAATTATTTAATAATTAGACAAAAATAACTCATAGTCTATAGTACTATTCTCAAGAAGTATTTTAAGCCCAGTCTGGTATAAATTGATAAACCTGTTAACTTAAAAAACATTGATAAGTGGTACAAAGACTAAAATTTAAGTTTCCTAACAGGGTAGCATCAAACTAGGAGCACAATATAGACCATTTAAATGTAATAAAATGATACATAATACTGTATAGTAAACATAAAAACTTTATGTAAATCAAAAGTATGTTCTAATTTATAAAAGTAAAAAATATTTCATTTATTTTTAGTTAGTTTAACTTAAGTTATTTCCTTAAAATCAATCATTTGCAGAAATTTAATGTGAACCTTTGAAGAAAATGTGAAAAAAGTATATCTAAGAGCAGAGAAATGATATTAAATAATGAAAGTACTGTAATACAATAAAGAAAGATTATTTATTGTTTATAATTATTTCTTTAAATAGATATTTTATTTTATAGTGCAGTTTCAATCAATTTTCAAGTGTTATTAAAGTGCTAAAAATTTATATTAAATATTTTTAGGTTGACGATTGAGATAAAACACTTTAAAATATAATATAGATATCGATAAATTTTTTCACGAATAGTAATTTATTTAAATACACTAACAGCTTTTTCCTGGCAAATGCAAATTTTACTGGAAACAGAAAATTTTATAACTTCAGTCATAGTTAAGATACAGAAATCTGCGTGGGTTCATTTTCAAGCTTGAACCAAGAACTTTTAAAATGTGTATTGAAGTACTCGAAATTTTACGTTTAACTTTTTTAGAACATTTCTAAAATATAAATGCAAGAATGAAACTTTTTTTATTTTTTCAAAGTAATATACATTCGGTACTATAGGTCATACATTAATTTTAAGAAAAAATTTATAAGCTTAACCAAGATCTTTAAAAATTATGCATGGAAATTTTGTAAAGACTTGTAATAAAAACAACGTATTACCTTTTTTTAGTAGTCTATTTATTATTATATTGCTTTCAATGCTCTCTATGAGCAAAGATATAAGTTAAAATAAATATATTAAATATATTAAACAATGAGTATAATTATATATTCTTTAAAACATATTTTCTAAAAAAATCTGAAAAAATGTTTATATATATTTTTTAAGCTAGCTAATAATAAACAATTTTTAAAGAAAATTCATAATGAATTTCAAAGTGGTATATTATTACACATTTATGGAAGTAAATAGCAATATCCGGATAGTAAATATCACTTTAGCATTTTTGATCTAGGATTTAAAAGTATATATTCGGAGAAGGTATAGAATAAACTATTTACGATACAAATGCGGGAAAGTGATATTTTGCCTAGCAGGCCGAGAGTACCACTTTTCCTCACTGCAGCTGATTGTAAAGATTGTAATTTCGACCATTCCAGGCAAAAAATTGTAAAAGGGAGACCCGGGCAAGACGGGCATCTCAAGGGAAAATGAAAAAAAACATACTGAATTAAAAAAATTATTTTAAAAATTGTATTACAAACTATATTCCAAAACAAACAGATCCTTTTAATTTCGGTTCTGATAAATGATTTTATCAAATAAAAAAAAATATATATATATATAACGAACAAATCATTAAATTTTGAGATGCTCAAAAGTCGCCGGATAAAATGGACACATTCAGAAAAATAAAATTAAAATCACCCAAATTTTCCACATTTTGTGATTTTAAAAAATTGTCAAACAAGGGTGACACCTTGTGATAACTTAATAATAAATAAATATATAACAAAAAAATATTTCAAATTAATATTTTAATCTAATTAAACGAATTCCAATGATTCGGAACCAAAATATTGTCATGACAGAGTGTCCATCCTACTCGGTCCATCTAGCCTTTAGGCACATTCTAATGTGCAAAAAACATTTTACAGTTTATAAAACATTTAAAAAAAAATTATTCTTGATTTTTGACAATGGATTTATTAAAGTATGAGTAAATGAAATAACTTATATGTATTTTAGAGATAGTTGAATAATATAAATAATGAAAAGATTCATTTTCTTATCTTGGCAACGTCATAAGATGAACTACAATATAATCAATATTTATTTTTCTCAGTGATGTTATTGCTCCGAGTATTGCTCACATACTAAAAATTAAATGCTAGTAAGAATAATATTAGAATAATTTCAAAATTGTCGCTGCATACGGCATAAAACTGGCCTACCCTGTCAAAAAAGTTTATGTGAATTTCGTACTGATTTTATATTGAAATTCGTACGATATTGACACTGCATCGG
>UELX01005598.1:0-13194 GCA_900480035.1 Eupelmus urozonus | reverse complement strand
GTGCTCTAACCACTGAGCTACTCCCACCGATGCCCACTGCATTTCGTATTGTCTACATATCGTGCGGCTATGCATTTTTCCTGAGTCGTTACTTCTTCACCCGTGACATATATAATGTCTTAAAGCATTTAATTTAAAAAATGTACAATATTTATTTATTTTATTTTTTGTATGAGGAAATATCAAAGAAATCTTTGAATTAGCTGCGACAGACGTGCTTGAAAATAAATCAAGTATAAGAAAAGTTGCTGTGATTCTAACGACGACTAAATGTATTTTTTTATAAAAAATTAATTTAATGAGATTTAGTTATAATTAATATATAAATCGAAAGATATGTGTTATTTTTGCGGTTGAATACGACGAACAAATTATTTTTTTCACGTTTTATTAAAATTTTTATTTTTATACTTTTTTTTGTAGATTTAACTAAAATATATAACTTTCATTTAAATTGATTAAAATGTTTGTATTTATTATTAAATTGCATATTCAAAATAAAAAATTGTGATGATAATACTTACCCCGTATGCAAGGCAAAAATTAACACGAGAATGTTTTTAATAAATCCCCCCCAAAAAAAAATCAATAAATTTAAAAAAAATTCCTGTGCTTAATCATTGGTGATCAATTACAGTAATATGTAGAATAGTAGGTATACAATGCAAATAATTTTTAGGTTCAAAAATAGGGCTACATTTCTAAAAAATGTTGATTGTTGCCCCGGTCTCCCCTAAAAAATTAGTCCTATCATAAATCCCAAAAATGTCTCGCACACCCCCAAATTATCCTCGTCAACCCATCGCCACCAAGGAATCCTAATTAAATCTTCACCTTGCCCTCTACACACCTCAATCACACATCCCGCTCTCTCCCTCTCCTCGTATATGTGTATAATTAATTAACGCGCGTGCATCAAGCTTATTTCGAAACCCAGCCCCATACTCGCCCGGAGTGTATCATCCTCGGATCACCTTGCTCGTTACAGAGACCAGCAGCCAGACACAGCCCCGGCGTGGCTTTCGGCGAAATTACGCCCGGCTAGACACGAGCTCTCTCTCACGCTCGCTGATGAATCAAAGGCCGCGCCGATTGAATTCCGAATTCCCGATATACGCATACATCATACAGCTGCGGCGCTCTCCTCTCTCTCTGACAGAACGCGTTTTCAGCCGCATTAGCCTCCGGCCATCGGTCACGATTTTCCACGAGAGCCGAGCGCGCACGCCGGGATTAGCGATTTGTCAATTAGGCGCCGGAGAAGCGAGCGAGCGAGCTCGCCTGGCTGCCGGCTAATTTATTTATTGGCTCGTTTCTTCGCCAGCCTAGGCGAGCAATTGGAAAAAAAAAGAGAGGAAGGGCTCGTTGCCAAGAGCGAATTTTCTCGCGGAACCGCAGCGGCTAATTCAGATTTAGGGAGGTAATAAGAGAAGAGGAGAGATTTCGGCCTTTCGCCTGCGAGGCCGGCGCTGCGGTGAATAATTAAGGCCGGGAGATTTGAGAGTGCTGAGGGCACTAGTGCTCGATGAGTCCCGACAATTGGCCCGTTCTTTCTCCCGTGCCAAGACGGGGAGCTTTTCTTTCCGAGGACCAAGGAGAGAGCTGGTATATTTGTCTTTTTTTTATTACCCTTTACGGCTAATTCCTTTCAGCGGGAGGATGCTTCATTGCCAGTAAATGGTTTTTGCGGCGATAAATTTTTTAACGGAGAAAAATGAAGTTCAGAGCTGGAGGGAGGATGCATTGATTATTGTTAGTTCTCGTTTCATTAGTCGCGAGTAATTAATTTACGATTATTCTCCGGCGTTCTTATTGCGCCTATGTTCTACCTTATGAAACTGTTATATATGAATGTATGAATGCACGTAACATAAGAAATCTATATTAACATTCTCCGTCAACTATTTCAATTAATTATACCACTATTTATACCCATTTCATTATAACGTCACCAAATAAAACAAAAATTTACTCATAAATCTCCATCCAAAAGCAACCACAACTCGCCTTAAAAATCACCACCGCTCGCCAAAAACCAAAAAGCCAACTCACTCCCCCCAAAAAAATCCCAAAAAAACCCAGCAACCCCGGGCGTCGCGCACCAGCGCGCGAAAACACAGCGAGCTCGCGCGTGCGCCGACTAGCTGAATGCCCCCGGCGTGAGCTTGCGAGCGCGCGGCCAGCGGAAAATCTCACAGCCCGGCCAGAGAAGAAAAGACCGCTCCGCGGCGGCGCTCCTCGGGCAATTAAAGTTTTTCCAATCTCCGCAAGCCCGATTGGCTCGTCCGACGGACGCACACACCTCCGAGACACGCGCCAGCGCGGCTTCCTTTTTGGCTCGGCTTAATTGCTCGTCGCGGGCCCTGTAATGCTCTCCTTGCGCGCGCGCGCGCGCAAAAAGCGAGCTATAGAAAGCGGCAGACGAGACGGTCGTGGCCCCGGGGGAAAATTTCTGCCGGTCCGTCGGAGGAAAATTTCTTGCCTCTTTTCCCGCGTCTATACCTTCCTTTTTTTCTATCGGTTTTATTATTTTCCGCGGAATATTGCGCTGCAGAGAAGGCACAAGGGAAGAACCCGTTCATCAAACCGAGCCATCGGAGCGGCAAATATTCCGTCGCGCATCCGGCCTGATTTTTCAAAGGCTCTTCGGCCGCGTATATACCCCCCCTGCTACTTTTATTTTTACCCCCCGCGGCAAAGAGTCTAGAATATCCCCGCGAGCGCTACCCGGCCTGTCGTATATTGGCTCGCGAACGAAGATAGTGAGCGAGCTTGCGGGGGAGTGAGGATCCCATCTTCCTTCCTTCCTTCCGTCCGACGAGAAATCAAAGGGGCGGCGCGCGGCGAGTCTGTTGATATTTCGCGAGCAGTCAGCTCTGCGCTCTTCTGCGCAATCGGCACTTTCTGCCCTCCGTGTTTGGACGTCTATACGCCGGCGGTCCGCGAAATAATATTTCCCTTATCGGTATTGAGAGCTAACAATGCGGGCGGCTGGCTAAGTTGGGAAAAAATTGAATTTATCTTCATAATATTTACGGAGACAGGGTGGGTGAGTGTATACGTATATATTTCTCTCGTCGGGAAAACGAAAGGATAAGTCACCGATGGTAAATTTCATTAGTTTCATTACGCACCTTCTTCCTTTTGTTTTTTATTAATTCCTTTTAACGCTGCTGCAGGCGTATTACGACTTCCGTGCTACAGAATCAGAAAAAAAGAAGCGAGAAGTAATCGATGTCCAGCGGCCGAGCAATGAGTCCGCGCATTTCTCGCGCAATGCGTTATCATTAAAAGTAAAATTCCGCCGCGCTAATAATACCGGGCCGCGCGTTTCCCTGAATTTATTACACGCACGAGTATCTACGGAATTGAGCACGATTTTCGGGGACGTGCCTCGAATGGCGATACAAGCGTACCGCCGCTTCCCGTCTTTCTTCGCCTATATGCGTGGGCGTAAGCGGCTAAGCGCTGTGAAGTTTAATGAGATTTTAAGTGTGCAAGAGAGGTTCATCGTACTCTTTTTTTTGCTCGGCCGCGTCGCGTGTAGGAGGGGTGGCTGGAATTTAGGAAATTTTTTAATTTTATGAGAAACAGAAGCGGAGCGGCTAGTCTCTGCCTGGTTTATCGACCGGCGCGAGCAAAAAAATGAGGTGTTTGAATGGAATAAAATTTTTAAGGTCCTTATTTATACCGACATTTGTAGCGCTCATTTCGCTTTTATCTTCTCGTAACTCCGACTGAAGCGTTTGATAAGCTAATTTCGCATCTCATCAGAAGCCCAGTGTAACTGGAATAAACGACGAGAATGAAATATTTATTACAGCTTTACAGCGCTGCATATTTCATCGCGATGAAAAAAGGGACCCGTGACCCAGAATCGAGGCCGGCTCTCTATCTCTCGGAAAGCTCGAAAATTAAGTTGTCCACGAGTCTTTGAAGGCACAGTGGCAGGCGAAATTCCCTCGACTGTGAATAATTTCAAAAAATGGCTAGCCCCCTTCTCGCGGCGACAAAAAGGCCGAGAGCGCTGGACTATCCATTATTACCTAATTTAAAAAGCAGCTCGGCCTCATCGCGCAAATTCGATTCCAGCGCGAGGCGCTTTAAATTTATTACAGCGCAGGGCCGTATAAGCGCGGAGCGAACATATTTCGCGCTGCAGCTAGCGCGCCCTTCGGAAAACACTGCAGCGCTCCGGCCTTTTAAAAGCTACTTACTTCGAGTCGAGTAATCCGATAATGACGGCGAATTGCACTCAAAAATACAGGAGCTTTCGTTTTTTTATTGTCTCCTTTTTTCCGGGCCAATCTCAAAACATAATGCCTTACCGAAAAAGGGAGCCTGCCCGTCCGTTATTCGCGCTTAGCTTTATAAGCTAGGGAGAGGAGGGGGGGATGAGCGCGCGAGAATTCCCAGCTGAACTGGGTCAGACTAAAATGCTCGCAGTCGAGCTGGCTGGTTGGCTCGTTGTGCTTTGATGTCAAATGCATTTCTCGCCTTAAACTTACTTATGATGCATTTTACCGTCGGATATTCCAAATGACGAAGGGAGAGGGAGATATTCCACGCTCGGAGGGAATGCGGCCGTGCGAGAATCAAATTGTATATTGTGGAAAAAGCGGGTAATGTATTCGCGTTACGGTTGCCAGGAAGATTCTGGTGGGCTTGAATCGGTTAAGCGTGAGATGTTAGCTTCGAATTTGGAAATTTGAGATTAAATAAAAGTACGAGGGTAGAAATTATTAATGCTGTCATCTCGAGGAGACGTTTGAAGTCATCAAAATTTAAAGTTTCAGGAGTGCTCGATCGAACTTGCCGGGAGAGGCAAACCAATTACGAATTCAGCAAAGCGAAGGCCCGGCGCGTAAGTGGATTGGAAAAATTATGATTATTATCGCTTTGAGTTGAACACCTTGCGAGAGGTTTTGAGCGACTGTTGCCCGCGCGACAGACAAAAGTGCACTCTGCGAGCGAAAGCTTGTTAGAGTTCAAGTGCCGATGATAGAACCGTTAAATCCGATTAGAAAGTTTTTCCCCAAAGCTGGTAAACACAGACTCAGATATTAATTTCAAACGCTCCTACAAACCATTTATTTAAAAACAAAAGCAATCGATACATTCCAACACAAATACCAACCCCAGCTCGCTCAACTCAACTCAACAGAGCTAGCGCAAGACTAACTATAATCGCAAGCCAGAGCAAATCCATCCCCCTGAACTCCCGTTTGTAGCGTAAACAAACTAACCCGGAAAAGCGCTCTCGAAACTAAACACAAGCCCCGGCGCAGCAGCGAAAAGACTAAACGCCCGCTGATCCCGGCATCTTGCGCCCCGAAATTGCAATAAATTTAGCGAACACCAGAGCTTGCAAGCTCGCCTCCTCCCTGCTGAATAACCAGCGCGAATCGGCTCTATATACATACGCCTGGAAGCTCGCTCAGCTCCAGGCCTGCAGCGCGCCGGCAGACAATGCCTGGAAAACGTATAGATCTCGCAATTGCAGCGTGCATAAGCCGCCGGCGCCGCGCGCGCACAATGCCAGAGAGCTCGCTCGAAGAAGGTAATCTGGAGGTTCGCGAATTGCGAAGATACAGCCGGAGGGGGGCGAGAGCGCCGCGCAATTTGTCTTGTTACTGCCGGGGTCGTAGATCCCCGGAGAGAGAGAGAGAGAGAGAGAGTAAGGGAGAGAGAGAGAACGGTGATGAACGATGCTGGCTTGGGTCTGCTGCGAGTATGTGTGTTTATACAGAGCGGCTAAATTAACCGAAAACTATCAACACCCACGAGAAGCTTTTTAGTAATGAATGATTCGCAGCCAGATGCGCCGCCGGGACGGCTCGGTGCGCTTCGATTAACGGCGTGGATTCGCGGAGAGAAAGAGAAGAATTAGAGGGTGGATTGTGGGTGGGGATCGATAATTCTCGGGCTGTGCGTTGGCTTTTTGTTGTTGAAAGGAGAGAGCTGGATGGGCGGGAGGAGGTGGCTGGAGGGGTTTTGATGAAATTATTACGGGGTGGAAATCAAGATGTAGTATCATACGGGCTGGGTGGCGAGATGGCTTTTTACGTTTGAAATATTGCCTTTGCCGCTGTAAAAATTCTATTACAATGCTGCAAGTTTTTTCTTGGACCCGTAGTATAAAAAAAGGGTTATTGGGCGGCAATTTTTAAGTGCTCGCTTTTATGCTGGTGTAACGGTTTATAAAAAGTAAATTACACTGCTGAAGTCTCCTGTAGCTGCCGGCATAAAAGTTTCGCTTGAATAACGGAAGATATTTGCAAACAGTATAAATGCTAATAAAACTTCAATCTCGAATTTTTCAAAAGCTCAGATGTTTATTCCCAAAGAAATTACGCCGTAAAACAGCCTTTATTAAAAACCATCCGCGCAAACGAAAACATTAAAAAAACTTTCAAAGCAAAACAATTTTAAAAATTTAATTCTCCATCCAAACGAATCCCTCCTAATCCTCCATCTAATCTAATCCAAAAATTTCTCTCCAATTTGACCCTCCATCAGGCCGCTTATCCTCTCACCATTTCACCCTTAATCCCCTAATAGTGAATAATTCGCGCTCTCCCTTTTATCATTCCCGAAGCCCTCACAGCCAGCCCTCGCCCAGGTTATTTTTCACCTCTCTCCCTTCCTCTCACAATAAAGTGACAAGCGAGATTCAAAGTCGACGTCAGAGAGAGCAGAAAGCCAGAGGCTACGGAAATCGCGCGTGCTTGCGCGAGGACTTTTTGAAATTATTCGCGCGAGGAATTTAATTAGAGAGAGAGGAGATCGCGCCTCCGGGCCGTATTACTTCTGGACACTTGAGCCCTGGAAACTTTCGCGCTTTTGCAACGCGCGCGCAAGACAGGCGAAATTGAAAGTTTGAGCGACGGGAGATTTGGCGCTGCCCGAAAAAAGGCAGGTCCGATTTTCGCGCGGGCACTGAAACACAGTAGAGTAACAATAGTAGGCGAGTGTAACAACGCTGTCGCGACTTTATTGATTGCCGACGTCCGCCGTCTGGGGCGTATAAACAGCCCTCGAGGCTGGGATATATTTCCGAAAATCATAAATGCCGGACGAACGACGACGCGAGCTCGTAAATATGCGACGGAGGAGGAGCCGGCTGCCGACGCTTTGGCGCCAGCGTTGCTGCAAGCTGATGCGTATAGTGGTTAGTCTTGGGAAGGTGGGTATTATTGTTGAAAATTTATCTTGGGGTGGAATTACGAGGGTGTTTACGGGACGAGGGGACGGAGTAATGTATAAATTTCTTTTAATCGAATGAAAGGTAGTTGAAGTAGTTATTAGTTTGAGACTGGAAAATAGCTTAATCATCGCGGATCCCTGGTTATGCTCGTCTGCTAGCTGAGTCTCTTTGACGCGAAAATACCATAAATTTGCCTCATTTCACCCTTTCCCTAACGCTCGCGAAAACTTTGGGAAAGGGTTTTTCCGTCCTTTTCCATGGTAATCACCATAAACAATTTCAGAAAGTTTGGGAAGCAATTTTCAATTCCCCCTCCGTTTTAGAATCGTACTTTCCAAACAATCCTACGCCCCGACTAAGTTCAATGCACAGCGGATCGTACAGACCAAAGGCTTTATTGGAATAAACAATCATTCAAAGCAAAAATCCTATAATTATTGAACAAAGTGAAGCACTGTTTGAGTTTCCAGGTATTAGCATTGAGTATAATTTGCTTCAAACAAACCATAAATTAATTTATGTTCTCAGAACTAATTTTATTGAAAGGTAATTTGTAACGAAGATAAAGTAAACATCCGCCATTCCTCACAGGAAAAAATCAGTCAATTGAAAATAGCATTTGACTCAAACACAACTCCTATAAAAGTGAAAAAAAGGTGTCATGTCTAACCAAACTCCTGTAAGTAGAAAACACCGTCTGTGGTCAGACACCCAATAAGAAATTTAACCATCCCCTCAGACTCCCCCACTCTCAACTCTCCAATAAAATCGGATTCCTCGCAGTCTCACTGCTGTACCCCTCAACTCTTCCCACCCTCCCCCAAAACGCCTCACCCGCGATCGACAAGGACGATTTTTAACTGTTTCAGAAGCTGCGCCCAACGAAGAGCACAGCCAGCCGAGCCAACGAGAAGAGACGAGCTGGTAAGAGGAATTTCTCGAATGATAAGGACGCCGGAACAGCGGGCAGGGACAGAGGAGGGCAGGTGGGAGGGGAATGGAGGTCGTTCCGTGGCCTAAGGGCTCTTTCCAGGATATGAAGTTTCCTCCGCGCGCGCTCGCTCTTATATCGCTCTATCTCACCGTCTCCGTCGCTCTAGCTGCAGGATCTCGGCCCGCGTTATACAGCAGAATACATCCCCGCTTTACGACGAAGCGCTCGCACGCGCGAGCTTTTACTTTGAGCTTTACACAAAGACTGGATACAGCGAGATTATTGCTGAATCGTTTTTAACTCGGGCGGAATATAAGGCTCGGCGGGTTTTTACTGCCCTGTTATGAGAGGCTACTTTTATGCGTTTTTAATTCGACGAGAGCCGCTGGCTTTGAGGCTCGCGTTTGATTCCGGGTTTTATTTCGCACGCTTTGATTCGACCTATATATACATTTTCGGCTCTATATTTCATTTGCCTCTATTCGATGCTCGAGAGCTTCGGATTGCAAATTCCTAACTATACGAAATTTAGAAAAAACTCATTTCATTTCCGCGCGTCGTTCCATATTAAAAAAAAAATCCCAGCGCATCACAAATGAAAGTCAGCTGACCTGGGTCCGAATAAAGAACCGTAATCGCGGAAAAGCGCCAGCATCGCAGCCAGCTATTGAAAGCGCTCGAACGGCGGCAAAGCGCTAAAGTTAGAGCGGGGGTCGCGAGCGTTCGACCGACGCGAAAAATCCTCTCTGCAACAGCGAGCGCGCGAAATTAAATTTAGGAGTCGCGCACGCGCGCGTCACATAACGCTTGCTCGGATTTTAATTATGTCGCTGGCTCCTGCGCGCGAAATAAAGAGTGCTCGAGGACAAAAGAAATAAAAGCGGGGAAAAAAGGGAGTAGCGCCGTTGAAGAGAGAAAAAATCCCTCGCGGGAGAGAGAGAGAAAGCAGAACGAGATTGGCGAATACAGAGTTCGTGAATAAAGGCTCGAGAGAGCGAGATGCGTGCGCGGAGTCGCGAATAAGTGTTGAGAGGCTTGAAAGAGACGATCCGGTATGTATCGCGCTCTCGAGCTTTTCTTCGTGCACACGTACACACAGGTGAGCGGACGCAATGGCTGATGGGCCATTTCGGAAGCTGTATGGGAGGCCGGCCCTCCAGACGGTATTTTTATTCAAATCTCGCTGTGATACGGCCCCATTGAAAGCGTGTATATGGAGAGAGAGTCGATCGAAAGTCCGACACACGGCCCGGGTTATATCGCATTACAGAGGCCTGGAATTTGAGAACTGGCGAATAGCGAAATTCTATTTGCGCGAAAGGCGCGCTCGTTTATGCGAGACTTTACGAGCTCTCTCTCTTTTTAGAAGGAGAAAAAAGAGAGAACGATTCTTCGATGGAAAGTTTAAATCGCGACGTTGCGTGGGCGGGGAAAAAGTTAGAATCTGAAACGCCGTCGCTATATTGCGGAAGTTACAGGAGCTCCCGGAATTTTCGGTGCTCGCGCTTTTCGAAACGTTATGAGGCGCGCGCCTCGAGCTGTCTGATATATTGCCTCTATGAAATAAACAGTTTAACGAATATGAGCGTGGCCGCGCGGAGATAGGCCTATCTGAGAATCTTGATTTATGGCGGAGCCTCGTTGGCGATTTTTATCGCTCGACCATCGGCCCGTTTTTTCGACGGAAAAACGAGCCCAGTCATCAAAATCTATTCCAAATTTGTTCCGTCCACCGGCTCTATTGATTTCCTGGGCTGAATTTCACCCCTCGGCCAATTTGGAAGAATTACTTTAAATTTCATTCGGCGAAGTTCACGAGCGATAAGTAAAACAATTCGTCCTCGAAGGGCAAAGCAGCTCTCGCTCTGGAAACTGAAGCCGAGGGCAAGACAATTCGTCGTCGCGCATCGGCAAGAAACAGCCCGGCTCCTCTCTTAGTCCGTATGAAAATTAGCCGAGCGAGACGTTAAAAGTTGGCTGCGCTCTGGGGATGAATTTGCATGACAGTTTCGCGGTAAACTACTTCGAAGGAGCGGAGCGTCTCTGGAGCCTGTAAACGTATTACGAGACTCTTCGCTCTCCGCGCCGTGCGACTTTTAAGTACGCTCGCTCTTATTCGGCATAATACACTGTAAAAGCTCTCCCGTCTAGTATTGAGTTCTCGTGCGGAAGTGCGCTTTTGCTTTTTTTTCTTTGCGCTCTTGCCAAGTTTCTCCGAATTGTGCGTGTCCCGAGTGTCGATTCTGTTGAGGGAAGGCTAATTTCGATCAGAGAAAAGTAGGTACTTTAAGTATCAAATTAATTTTGTTTGATGAAAAGTACATTAACTTATATAAAGTAATAGTGTATCACTTTTGAGTTAAAGTTTTTAGAAAATTTTCATTTATTTAAATTAGACTAATTTATACTATAGAGCTAATTTGAAATGAACTTCATTTGTTGTTAAGACTTTAAATTTCAAATATTGGGAAAATGATCACGTAGTGGAAACTCACCCCTACAGAGTTTTCGATTTTTTTATGATGTTGTCACTACTTTTAACTATAATTGATGTTACCATTTGAAAAATACTCTAAAGTATTTTCGTTTTAAGTTTTTTCTTCAACCAATGCCACGTGTAATATTTTTTTCAATGTAAATTTCAGAAAATGTATACTTGTTTGAATAAAACTAATTTATACTGTGGAATTGGTTTGCAATGTACTTGTATTGTAAGATTTCAACGTTAACATTAAAATAATTAAGTGCACAATTTTTATGTAAAAGTAGTGCTAATATCATAAAATAATCGAAAGCTCTGAAGGGGGTGAATTTCCCGCTACGTGACCATTTTCCCGCGAGCTTCCTTTGAAAGGCCGCGCTCAGCATTACTTTTTGATAAAAATTGTGTTATCACGTTAATGTTTACATTGAAATTTTATAATTCAGTGCCGCAGTATAAATTAGTTTTATTAAAGTATACATTTTCTGAAATATTTACCAAAAGAATATTATACGTGGCACTGGTTAAAAAAAAAAACTTTAATCGGGAATACTTTAATATATTTCTCGAAAGGAAACACCAATTGTTTTTAAAAATAGTGCCAACATCATAAAATAATCGAAAACTCTAAAGGGATAAATTTTTCAGTAAGTGACCATTTTTCCACAAGCTTTCGTTGAAATGTCGCACTCTTAGAAATAATACACAGTTTTTAAAAATAAAAATATTAGTATTATTCAATAATTATTATCATTCAAATCAGTAGTTGTACTGGCTTCAATTTTCTCGGGTAGTTAGTTCATGGTATGAACTTTCCCTTAATGTTTTGTTCTTTATTTAAAACTAGTGCTGAATAACTGATTCAATTTTTTATAAATTTTGAAAGGAATCGAGCTTACACAAAACGAGTTTTATTTTGTTCGTAAACGCGTACTTAAAAAATCTTTTCAAATATGTATATCCAAAAACTAATTCAAACCATAAATTTTTATCATGTTTCAGTTAATTTCTAAGTTTAGGGGTTGAAAACTACAACCTAACTTTTTTACTGTTCCCGCGACCTTAGAAGGCACTTTTTAATGATATGGGATCGTACATACACCTTGACGGGCCATTCGATAGGGCCTTAGCAGATTTCTTTATTTATTTATATAATTATCCATTAATATTTTTTTAATATATATGACAAAAACTTTGCTTCAACTATAAGTACATTGAATTTAATGAAAATTTTAAGTCTATTAAATTAAAAAAGTCTATAACGGCATAATTAGATAATATTGGTAAAATAGTTCGATACCTAACCAAGCATTTATTTTGAACAATCAAAAATATAAAAATAGAGTAAAACTTAAATAAATTTAGCATTAACTCGTCTTCTCCCAGAATAATAAATTTATAATGCACCAATTACCTCGAAAATACTGTTTATCGCAAACCATTCAGCTCAACAAGCACAGCAACCCAGTTTACGCACTCTCTCAAAGCAAACCAACACCAAACTATACTCCCAGGCAGCCCTAACGCAATTTGCCTCTCGGCTCGCTTATCCCTCCGCAGAAACAAAGCAGCGCACTTGATCCTCTACACAGCCGTCGCGCCAGCAGTCCGATAAAACCTGCACTTCCCACTGAATCCCCGGAATCGCGTCGTATCGCGGCAATTGGCAAGAGCGTTTCAAAGGCCCTGCAGCCGACTTCCTCGCGCGAGTTTGCCACATATAGCCAGCCAGCTAGGCGCGTCCCATATTATTCCAAATGTCGCGTCGAGAGCTAGTGTCAGCGAGCTAGCGCGCAGCTTCCCGAAATATCTCGCAAACAGCCGGAGAGACCGGCCTGCGTATAACGTATACACAGAGCAGAGGCGCTCGCAGCAATAAGCTAGGAGCGGTGCGGCTTTCCGGTATTACGCGACAGTGGAATCTCGGAGAGAGGCAGTGGCACCCTGGCAAACGCGCGCGCGCTGACTCGCAATTAGCCGAGTCGTGTGTCATGTTCGAAGTCACGAGCTGGTACACATACGCGAAGAGAGAGAGAGGGGGGATAGGTGTATGTAAGCGTGTGCAGGAGGGCAAGTGTGCAGCTGCGACACCGCAGGACGCGTGCTGTGCTCCTGTTTCCGTTTGAACTGAGACTCGAGGGCAAATGCCGCCGCTGCGTGGATGACGGCTGGTTGCTGGTTGAAAAGTCGCGAGTTTGCGTGAGGTAGTTTGGGATCGGTTGATAGGTGGAACGTTATTGGAGTGTGGGGAATGGTAATACTTTGATTGTGTGACGTGCGTTAGCTGGATAGAAATTTGACTAGTTAGACGCAACCACTGAAACTGAGTTAGGCTCTATTTGTACCTTATGTAGGGCAGGATTAATTGTACTATAACTAGATTTGTTCGCGCGCATGGAACATTATTTTACAAGTAGAAATTAAGAGGAAAAAACAACAAATATCTTTGCAATTCTTTATATTTATTTTAATGCAGTTAAAATATAGACGATTAATCCGTACATTGATAATCAGTTTAAATTAAAGTTGCTCCTTGGAAGCCTAATCAATAACTAACTGGTTGCGCATCGC